>PNEQ01117593.1:0-30871 GCA_003012365.1 Medauroidea extradentata | reverse complement strand
AAAATTATATTTAGGTATAAATTAACTCTTCTACAATGTTAATTTACCCTCCTATGCTCTTAACTTACTCTTGGCTTTTAGAAAGGTCTGTCCTACATTTAGGATGGCGCTCGCTTTAATAGCATAGAGCGAAAATGCATAAACGCGTCATGTTTTCACCGAAGCCAAGCCAAGAATATCTTCAAAAACCCAAAACCTTCGACTATCTCTAAAGCAACAATTAAAAAGCCTATCCAGGCGTCTGGGTTAGAGATTAAAATAATAAATCGCGATCCCCAATGAGGATACAAAACAAAAAACAGAAACGGGAAATATACATTCAATTTAAAATAAAAAAATAAAAATAAAATTAAAATTATAGGATGTGATTCCTGACATAAATAAAAAAAATATAAATAAAATAATTGATCTAGTTAACCTAGGTAGAGGCATATAATAACTATCCCTAACTATCCAAAGAAAATTAAACTGTCAAATAATACTCATCAACCAAATGCATGAAAAACTGGAATTAAGACAATCCAAAGAGCTAGACATAGTTAAAATAATTATATACACAGGAAGGTTGAAAACAAAGAAAATAAATATACTATCTTTCTGTAGCCAAATGCTACACTCTAATGTCCAACAATATTAACAAGGCCTGACTACAGCCTCCATTATGAAGTCCAGTTGTTGCAATCTAGTACTACATACTGTTGTACCTGGATAGCTTGTTTAATAGAGAAACTTTGTAATGGTGCCAGAATCGCTTACAAGATGAGAGTAGCATTCCATCCTTACTCTCAGGTTTGCTTTTCTATTTCAGAATCTCTCTCACTTATATTTTTTGAATAGTCATTTCCCTTTCTTCCTACCCTCCTTTTTAAATGACAAAATATCAGTGTGGTCTCAGCATAATTTATTTTGTGCTCACAAAGACAAACACTCTATTTAACTTTTTCATCCAGATGCAAAGTTAAGTTATCAAACAACAACAGATAAAATAACACATGTCATGAAGCGAACACCCAAAGCTCAGCTGGAGTGATAGCCCAAAGAAGCCCTACTACTGAAGTTAAGTTCGAACAGTAATAGGACTGAGACATAGCCCACTGAGGGTTATAGTTAACCACTAAAAGTTATAGTATATTGCTTCACGCAACTACTCTTACAATAGTTTCCTTTGCATTCAAATATTTAAAAGATATGAAAATGGGTACTTATCACTGATGACCCTTTACTGGCGAACTCACCCTCGAAGCTTCATCTCGCCTTGCCAATATTCGCCTGTCTGATTCTCTGATCACCACCCTCTCCCGCTATGGCTTCCAGACGAGACCAATATCTTCCTGGGCAGATTCTTTGGGTTACACTACAAAGTGGCAGAGTGATGCAATGGAATCCACAATACACAAAAAAATAACTAGTAAAACGTTAAAGATGTTAAAGTGGCATAACACTACCACTTAATGCAATGTTATGTTTTACCACAGAAAGGAAAATGCCCATTAATTTATTTAATAAGGAAAACATTTTGTGTTCAGATGGACAAATAGGCACAGCACAATACCTACGTCAGTTCCTTGTTGCACACAGCACAACCACCAGGATGTAATAAAAAATAAAGACTGCAGACCAGGCTACATGTGTGCACACCCTTCGAACATGCCTTCCAGAACCTGAACTCGACCTGCCAGTTATTCAAAGCCAAGAAGATAATTTTTTTTAGCCAATACAGTAAAATCCTAATTTAACAAAATGCCTTGGGGCCCTAAAATGTTTACCTTAAATCAATTTTCATTAAATCCTACTATTTTTTTTAACCCCCCTCCCTCCCTCCTTCACAACATAAGTTAAATCCTCTCGTATGTTACGTCTGAATTTAAGGTAATTTTAAAAAGTCTGCTGGCCAACAACATACCGTAGTTACCATCAATCGGTAAGCCACAGCAGTGAAAGAAAAAAATCCCCACAAAAGCCCAGTGGAACACTTGTCTTGGGTGCGTCTGGTGAGTTGGGCTGCGTGCACGCCATCAATATGTGAGAAGTGATGACCAACATCACCGTGCCTTCTATCGTTTCATCTCTCACCCGCTCCTCCATCAAAATTAACAAAAATCTCATGAATAATGTTTAAAAAATTTTGCAAGACAATGGTAAAATAAATAAATACGCATAGTGGCCATTATTGCTTTAGGCTGCCATGCTCATTCAACAATCTGGTTACTGCTCACTTAAAATGATTGGCACTATAGCATTTATTTATCATCTATGAAACATATTAGTATTTACATTTACTGTGATAAATTTATTAAATAATATAATAACGTATTATTGATAGATACTCTGGTTTTATCATGGGATGTGACAGAAAATAATCACTCTGAACACCACTGCATTCTATCGGTAATAGAATTAATAGGTAATGATGCTTCCTCATCACGAGGAAGGATCTATGAGTGTGCTTGTTATGCAACAGCATTGCTCACTCGGCCAAATATTAACACTTTTTTTTTTGTTGTGTTTCTCGATGTGTGTTATAAGACAATATGAAAAAATAAGTACATACTTCATCAAGTAAAAATATTTTAGTAGACTTACATTGCAATTTATATTCCATTTTATCAAAGTTACTTAGTTATTTCTAAATGTCAGGGTTATTCATGAGTTTGTTTAATCGGGGCTGTACTTTAGATAGTTTTAAAATCACAAAGGAGGCAAAATTCAGCAAAATTTAATTTTGAAAACAAGCTTAAAATGACTTTCCGAGTTAAATGTGTCTAACACAATAGGGAAACGCATAAAACTAATCACAAAAACTACTCAGTAGTTGTATTTTTTATTATAATTCTGCGACTAGCGTCCCTAATTATGTATTTTGGATCCAGCAGGGTAAATTGGTCAATATAGTTAGCCTACCTCATTAAGCTTTACAGAGAGAGGGAAAATGTTTCTGCTGTTTGACTTAATGAGACCCTCTTACAAGAATAAAATATAAATTTTTTTTCTAAATATCGGTATTAGATGGAGCCACGTGCCTGTGCACATCACAACAGACCTGCAGGGCTATCCCACTGAGTTGTTGTGGCTACACTGTGTGTTTTAGTAGGTTAAGGGTAGGAAGATATTGTCCTATGTCTCAAATTATGGAAGCTGTCCAAGGTACGTTGTGCAAGAGGTTTAGCTTTAATTTTGGGAAGCAGACCATGTTAGTGAAGAAGTTTGGCCTATAGTTCCCTTTTAAGGATGCAGTCGAAGGTAGAGAATAGTGTGTATGGAGACCAGCATGTGCCAGGACAACCCGTTGGCAAGGCAGCTGGGGCTTTTATGTCCGCCTGAGGGACGAAAAGTACTTTTAGTGGCTGTTGCAAAATATCATACGGGGTGCTTGGGGCAGTCTGCTAGTACAGGTGTGCCACCCTCACACACAGTAATTCTTACTTCTGTGGCACAAAAATTACTCTACCACATAGAGAAATATCCAGATATTCAGCACTCATGTTTCTGTTAAACATTATAACTAACACATAATAATATTTGTATGAATATTTGGCCTATTTCAAATTGTAACACAGTACGTAATTTATTTGCATATTTTTCAGTGATTCCTCGTTTATGCTCTGAGTTAGTGCACTGGTTTGACACTACTGGCGAGGCATTTGGTTGTGTGTGTAAATAAACTCTGGTGAAAGGTTAACACAATTTGCTGGAAGCAATCACACATAAAATATGTATTGGATATGCATTCGAACATGTTAACGTAAGTGAATGTTGGGTTACAAATAAAGGCTTCGACATAATGATCTTAAGTGTTTACGTATTACACTGGTATTGTGACATGCACTGGCATGTAACCCATACTTTGTTTCATATCATATCATATAGTAATATATATATATATATTTCTTTCTGTTCTTATAGGAATACTTGATTGATATTTTTTTTTTTTTGTTTGTGACTAAGTACCGTAATTGGTGGCTTCTCTGAGTCAGACATCCGCATCACGTGAGAAGTGGAGGTGCTGAACAGGGACAGTGTGTGTACCAACACCATACAGTTCTCATCCCACTAACACACAAGGCTGACGTGTTACAATATAAGAATAAATGGCAACACTGTGGTTTGCAGTGTGTTGGTGCATACTATTGCCCATATGAAGTGTTAAAAATGTGGGGTGAGCGTTACTGTAATTTATCGCTACATAGAAGCAATGATAACCACCATACCAGTGTTTCTTCATTAGAACCTAAGTTATCTATTAGCTGTGTTGATCAGTACTAATGCTAGTCAAGTCATGTGGCTGAATGGGCTCTTACAGAAGTTTTCCACTTCCTTCCTCCACTGTTCCCTTCCTTCCTACTGTGCATTATTAACCAACACTTACTTTTGAACTACTCCTGAGATAATCTGTAATGTTTGTAGTTAAATACCATATCTGTAGTCAGTGCTTCATGTGTGTGTTGTGGTTTCTAGGTGATATTTCCTAATTTGAATGTGATTCGCCTGCTGTTGGACTCTGGTGCATACGTCAATGCTCGTAATGAATCTCGGTCTACCCCGCTTCATATTGCAGCCACTCCATACAATTTCCACAGTCCGGTAAGTATTTGATTGTAAATTTAAAATGCTATGTACATGTAGGTGATGTTATATATGTTCTGCCTGTATTTCAAACGTACAGCATTCTCCACTCCCACCTTTTTTCCTCTGGGAATCATTGATGGTACCTTTGAATCACTTGGTAAAATTTGAGGTTGTGCTTACAAGATTTGACTTACTTTTTCAGTGAAACCCCATTATGAGTATGGCTTAGAACACCTTCACTATACGTAACATTTCTTATGTGCACCATCTCTCTGTAACACATATAAGTATTTTATAAAGACAGTTTTTGTTGCCATTCACAGTTGACGTTATTATGAGGTTCCTCTGTAGATCCTTCGTGATTGCTTGTGCTCCGGTGATCTACTATTGTATAGTATCTGAGCTGATACTCGCCTTATTTGTACCTATTTACTCACATAATTACAGCATATTTTTGACCAAATTTTTGGCCAAAATTGGTGTGCAGCCATTATGAGGTGTTAAAAAAAATTTCTTTTGAGAACTTTTTTGTTGTAAAATATTATTTAAATGTACACCTTTTTTTTTTCATATTTACTCATCCTTAGCGTGACCATTTCTCCAAAAAATAAAAAGATTTCTGGGGTGCATAGTATGCATGGAAAAAATAAAGACTGGAATATTTTGTTAATCCATTCATGTGCGTCACTAAGTAAAACTCATTTAAAATCATCCAGCATAAGATGTTTACGTTTTACAGTGCATTACATGTACATTGTTATTTCTTACAGAGATGCCAACCATTTACTAAAGCTTTTGGTTGCAATTTTGTGAAAAGTCCATAATTTTTATTAGTGAATGTGTTAATCTTACATGTGTGCTATATTCAAACACATTACCTATTCAGCATTATATTGTTGGATCTACAGCATCAGTTAAATTTTTTTTCTTGAAGTTTTTTTAACTTCGAAAATCCTTGACTTTTTGGCGTAAATATGACGGCTGCAATTATCTTTGCCACCGTATTTAGACTAAAATTACGTTTGCACTATTCACAAAACACTTGAGATACATTTGAGGCACTTAGTCCACAACTGTGAATATTCTGAACAATATATCTGAAAAATCTTCTATTTCTAACTCATAGATTTTTTTAAACATTCACATAAATATATGCTCGTTTAATACTACGGGGTGGTTAGGTTTCCTTCCAATTCAATATGGCTGATCAACAAAAGAAACTACAATTGAATGTTAGCGCTTGCGTCCAGCTATTGTACCACGGCCACAGATATCACTTTGGATGGACTCAGTAAGCCTCTGCTACAGCTTTGGGCAAACAACTGCTGTACCTTAACCAGAATGCTGTACGATGGACGACGTCATGTAAACTATAACAAGCACGCACATAGGTGAACATGCAAATTTTAATTGAAAATGTAAAATTCTGTAGTATTTCTGGGGCTACCGTAATTCTGTAATGAGTGATGATCCGTATAAATTACAAATTATAGTAGGCCCTACTTGCCAACTCTCCAGATGCCGCTAGATTATCAATAGCGCATCATCAACCAACGAGCGCGACTCATTGTGTCTGGCGATGGGTCATGTTAGGCTGTTTGCAGTTTGTGAAATCAGGATTACAGAGAATTAAATCCATTAAAAAGGCCTTCTGTAGCTGTCATTTTTACAAAAGTTGCTAAAATAGGGTCCCACAGTTGGTGTGGTGTTTTACATGAAAAGTATTCCTGCCTTCGGGCAGAGTCATGTTGTGTATAAGGGAAGGCTAAGTTGAAGGTTGGGCCGACTGCTTGATAGCGAGATATGCCTGTCGCCCGTCCTACCTGAAGAATAGACGAGGCGAGGTGAGATAAGTGTGGAGCGGTGACAGAATGAGAAGGGCAGGGGAAATGGGAGTTCCCAGAGAAAACCCACTAGCCACATTTCCCACAAGAAAAAAATCCGGGACTGAACCCACTGGGGATTGAACCCGGATTCCCTGGGGGGGGGGGGGGCTGACCCTTCCACCATCGCTGCCCCGTAAGTATTCTAGTATTCTACTTGAAAAATTTAATTGGTTAGCTTTACAATTAAATAGCATATAACAGTAGCTTGGCACGTGTCCCTTGCGCTAGACGTTCTGGTTGCAAGTACGATTGCTGGATGTGAGCAGTGTGTGAATCTAGAAGACCTTTAAGATAAGAGCATGAGAAATTGAATTGGTATGGTTCTTCTAGAGTAGTTGGTAATTGAGTTATCCTCGACCCAGCAAGTGACTACTGGGTGAGTCAACAAGGACAAACTCTACTTGCTAGCGCAAGGTGTCATCTTTACATAATATGGCAAGGCAGATATCACTCGCCTTGTATTTGATATCAAGGGTTGGTACGGTACACAGGTTAATCTCATGAAAGGAGAAAACAAGGTAATTCATTTTCTTAGGGCGTTTATATTCACAAACATAAGTTACAGCACTTGTCACAGCATAGTGGATTAACACTTTTAGGGTACCTACATGGGATACAACATGGGTTTGTGTCAGTCACAATTTGAGGACATACATTACAACACTGGGATCTCAATATGAGATACAACAACGGGGTATGACAATAATAATGATACGACAACTTGGAAATACAATACTAGTTCCATAGGACATTATGATGCATACGACTTTACATGGCACTCCGAGCCGTTCAAATACTGGGAAAGAATTAAGGCCTTACTCGTGGCCGAAACTGTGTGGCGATCATCTCTTTGATCCCGAGAGGTTTACAATATTCATAGCCTCTTTTGCATAATGGCACTGTGGCCGTTGAACAATATAACATAAATACTGCATTTCTGGTAATTAAGCGGCAATCTCTCTGATCCCTGGGAAAGTTTACTACATTCCGTAACTTTAGATAAACTGTACGAGACTGGGGAGTGTAAGCTAAGACTTAAAAATTTTCGAATACAGTTTTTTATTTATTTTTTTTTAATTGCCATTACATAATCTTGCATTTAGTACAAAGACATATAAAATTATCTTTTCTTTATTAATAAAAAGCCTCAAAAGTTAGCGGTTTGTACTTGAGAACCTTGAGAATTCTTAAAACGTACATGTTTGTTACTTTGTGCATAGTTAACAGCAATAAACTGAATTTCCTTCTTGTCTTTTTCTGTTAAATGTTTATGTGAATACACAAATTTGTTTTGTAAGCAAGTTCCTACCATAGATAGTACAAGTTATCTAGAGTAGAACTACTTTGTTACATTCCCAGATTTTACACTTCCCCTTTTTTTACATCTGTTTTCTTTAGTCCCTTGCAAATCTCACACAGCATAAATTATACTCTTTTTACACTTTTCTGCACTTTACACCAGTTTTTTCAGGTCCCTTAGGTAGTGAAAAAATGGGGTTTCACTAAGATTTTTACTATAGAAGTTTTATAGCAAAATTTACATGTGTATTATTATGATAGTATTGAAAATTTAGATATTAGTATGCAGGAAATAATCAAATGCTAATCTTATTACAGACTGAACAATATTTTTAATAATTTTGGTGCAATAACAGTGAAACTTTGTACCTATCATATTTCCCATTTGGAAACCTATGTAAAAGAAGTTTATAGACTTTCTGAAAATGTTCAACTGACTCAGTATCGGTAATAAAAAAATGTTTGCCCATAGGACACCCACATTAACTATTTATTAATTATCTTGCTTACTTATAAAACTGTTTAAAAGATGACAATATTAGTGGTGCATTAATTTATTGCATGAATTGGGGTTATTTCTTCCTAATGATCAACTTGGATCCGCACTTTCGTCTCGCTAAATTCGTAATTGCAGACTTCAGGAATAGTTGAAAATTATGTTTCCCCATGTTTTGGCCATTTTAATTTGTGTTCTCACAGTTTGCAAAATCACTGAGAATCGTTCTGGTGAAGTTTTTTTTTTAGTTTTTTACATTACGAAAATCAAAATTGTGAACTTCCCAGCAGCAAACGTTTTATGTAAACAAACTGTGTTAAAACACCACTTCGTGTATATATGGTAACAGGTAAACTTCGAACTTTTGCTGCCGCTATTGTCACCGCTGCAGTCATCTTTTTGATACCAATTCAAAATGTTCAGTTATAGCATACTGCTAAGCTTCAAGTGCAAAGTATGCAATGATAAATGGATATGTGCGAGATTATATCTATGGCCACGAATGTGACATTTTGTAACTCCCATGTCACATCATTGGTATTTGTAGTGTGTCGAATGTTGAAAAGATCTGTGCATGATAGTTCTTTTCCGTCTATCCATTTTAACCTTTAAATATCTGCGAAAACAATAAACTTCATTATTATTTTATGCTTGTAGGTATAAATTGCTATGTTATCGGCATATTTATGTAGGAAATTAACTGTTTAAAATTAATTATTTGAAATTTGTGAATCTGGTATTTGTTTCTTAAATACAAATTTTTGCTCACCCCTAATATTCATATAATGAAAAAAGTGAACTTCATATATAAATAATATACTACCATGGTTGTTGTTGTAGAAGTTAAAAATAATAATAATTTTTGTATGTATGTATTTGTTTAGAAAAAAGTTTATGCTACAGGTGTTTTTTAAAACTCATATGCGTTTGATGTGTAATGTATGAAACAGCAGTTATCGTTTATTTTGGAACCGAGCGAAGTGGCGCAGTGGTAACACGTTGGACTCTTTTTCGGGAGGACCCAAATTCGATCCCTGGCTCTGGTCATCCTGATTTAGGTTTTCCATGGTTTCCCGAAATTGCTTCAGGTGAATGTTGGGATGGTTCTTTAACAAAGACCATGGCCAACTCTTCTCCCAACTTCCGTTATTATACCAAGTATTGTGTAACTGTCTCTTGTTACCACTCTGTCAACGCGAAATAAAGCTCATTTACCTTACTATTTAGCATGGAATTGTCAACGTACAAAACAATGTCTGTGAACAAATTAATACATTAGAGCACCCTATGTCTGTAATTCTGTTACCTGTATGTAAACTGAAATAAAGCAAAAATAGTGATACTGATGAAAGATATAATTCCAAAGGTTAGTGCCGCTCACCCTCAGTCTACAAATACATTTGCGTATAATGCTTGGCACAAACGGTTGATGAAGTTTGTGGGGTAGCGCAGTATTATTGTAGGTTAGGCTCACTTATAATGTGCTAGTGGTGTAGTGTGCGACTGTCAGCAGGTAATACTGAAGGTAAACCTCCAGGCGGTGACAACAGTTAGTCAAGTGGCAATAAACAAAGGAAAAATATGTTCTATCACTTAAAAAGGTCGAGATTTTGATCCGAGTAAATGCCGGCATGTCTGTAAAACATCTCAGTTTATCTTATGATGTCAGCATTACTGTGATTTACAATATAAATAGAAAAACCAACTTTGTAGATTTTATTCTGGTTGTGATGCAAAGAAAGAAACAGAAAAACAACGCATTTAAGTAAAAGTAGCTATCTTGATGCAGCTCTCATTCGATGGTTTTGTGTGCTGTGAAGTGAAGGTGGTAGTATTTCGCGACAGATGTTGACTGAACAGACGAAGACTTAAAAAGCATTTTCAAAAGGTCACAAGGATAGGGTAGGCGAGCCAAAATTTCAGCTTATTGTGTACAAAACCCGAGTGAAGTTTACAAATGACCTAATGTTCACATGATAACTTCTCAATCATCAACTCCACACTGCAGTCGGCAGCAGAAAAATCACTGTTTGGCACAATACAGTGCAAATAGTTAACATAACCAAAACCACAATGAAGTGGAACTGAATACATTGTGGTCAAAATATCAAAGAAACGTGCTCAAAACAATTGTTATAATTAGTATCAAATAAAATGTGTAAACATTTTTGCTACAGACGTCACATTTAGCAAAATATATTAAAGGTATAAAGTATACATACCGGTATGTGCTTTTATTGTTTATTGCCTTTTCAAACCCGGATTAATCCTTAAATAAGGATATGAGGTTGGTCATTTGTATTCCCACAATCTTAAAATCCTGAATAGGACTACAGGCATTTATCAAGGTGTAAGGGGTCTTTGCTTTTGGGTTGCCCGTCTCATTGTGTGTGGTGCCTGCTTCAGTCGCTGCTGAATGTTACTGGCAGTAGCCAAAAGATTGGGATTAAGTTTGTTGTACACCGGGTAGCTCAGTTGATTTACCCAAAATTTCTTAATTGCTTTTCACCCAGTCAATGGTTAGGTTGAAGTTGATGGAAAGATTATGTTGTGCATCAATAGTATTATTTAAAAAAAGGGGGGAGGGACACTGTCACCTTGCACTACATTCCAGCACTGGTTGTACATAGCTGGTACACTTGTTCATACCAAACTAACCCACTGAGCGATGCTTAGCTACCATAACTTTGGCTACCTCTTTAAACTTCATCCAATTTACTTTCAATTACTATTGACGCTGACAGTCACAAAATCAACAAAGAAACAGGAGTTAACAACTTCCTTAGCTGTTACCTCTCCTAAACCCTAACCCGACACCTCAAAGTTCATCTACATAAATAACTAAAGTTCGAGTGCTAGCCAATTACAATCGCCAGCGCACTCACGGTGGCCTAGCCCGCCTCACCAAAACACGTCCTGCCTCTCGCGTTTGCCAATGACCGATCTCTCTACTGGGCAAACGCCCGACTGCAACTCAACCACCGTGGGTCAGCGCCCGGCACGAACTGCCTAACTTCACAGCAATAGACACGGTAGCTACGGTATCGCTCGGCGAAGTGAGACAACAGACTCAAATTTTCCCAAAAGCAGCAAAATTACAATTAAACATGTGATAAACGGTTTCAACAAATGCGTCAGTAGTTTTTACATAAAAATTAATAAAGAATACAATCATAAATATTGTAATTGAGGACAAAAAAATGTGCATCAGCGAAACTACTTTTGCGGCTCACTATATTAAACAATAAAAGTGAAAGCTGACCAATGTGCGTCATAACATAAGTCAATCACCGACGTTAAGGAGAAATTCCATGAAATAGGCGATCAACCACAGCGTTGGTGCCAGAAATCCTACAACCTGGTGAAGTTTGCAAGACAAGAAGTTACTTACTTCACCAGGAAAAATTTTATAAGATACTAAAATTTGCCAAATCTAAAAAACTAAGCAAAATACAATAAAAAGTTGTATCAACAAATATAATTAAAATTATACTGTAGTCAGTTTGAATCCAAACAAGCCAGGAAAATAAACAAACGACTCTACTTGAAAGATTCTGAACTGTAGTTTATATTTAAATTTTGAAAAGAGGAATTTATACTAACCATGTCCCCAATTACCAAGTAATTGAATCCTGTTGTATCATTCCGGACACCTGATGAACCAATCCTGAATAGGGCATACACCCTGTTATCAATTATTAAAATTTAATTTTAAAAAAATTTATATGAATTTAAATAAGGTGGAGAAGTAGCTAAACACTTCACAAAGGTGATCTACAAACCTTGGTCACGTAGCTGAAATAACATGCCCTAATCTGGCTTGTGAACGTTTGAAAACATTTATAGTGATTCAATGTTTTTAATTTGAGAATGTGTCAACACAGTCAGTTACTCTTTACATAAAGGCATAAATGTACCATATGTCAGTAATTAATCTGTGCATATGTAATGTAAATGCCACCTGCAACAATCCTTTACACACTGTAGTGGTCATGCCAAGATCAGCCCTCTATCCACACTGTATGGATGCGCGTAATGCAGCAGCTTCGAAAACAAAGTACGGTATGTAAGGTATCAACTCTGAGTATAGCACTACTTCCAACTTAAAGTTTCTATGTTTTCAGAATTATTTTCCCATTGACTTTTTAACATAAGCAACAAACACGGGACAAAAAACAAAACCAAATGTCGGTGCATGTAAGTTGTCACGTGTTTGTTGCGCTCATTTGTGAGTGACATAGCTCCAGCATGCTCTAAGCAAGATCACTACACACCACCGGATGCAGCTGTCAACTGTTGACACCCTACCTACCCCAACCCCCTTCATGACACGACAGCTAAGATCTAGCTTCAGTAAGTTAATTTAATATTCGTGACCTTTCAGCATATTGGTGAATTGTTAAATGTTTTATTTTAATTACTGTTACATTTTTTGTTAATATTTTTATTTCTTCCGTGGACGGCATTAATAATCTGACTACTTTAGAAGTATTTATTATTGTCAGTGACATTTTGTTTGTACAGTATGTTACACCACTGCCAGAAACCATGACCTTAGTTCATTGGACTCATTGTGCACCTTAAAATAAACTGCTGGACTACCTTGGCTACCAACCGTAACAAAAAACTCCAATTAATATAAATTTGTTGTTATCAGAAATGGTTAAGATCTTGACCATTTTGAATGCAGTATGACGTACACTGGCATGTAGCCCCTTCTATTATTAAAAAGGATCATATTACAAGTTCAATCCCTCTAATTTTTTTTAAACCTTTATTAATTATATTATTTGAGGTATATTTTGGATGTATACTGTGAGATCCAACATAATAATTGCAGGTGCTAGTTGCAAAACTACAAATAAAAATTTTTTTACAAATTTAATTTTAATTATTTATGAGAGTTTGAAAATAGTCATTTTTGCTATTCATTTTATGTTTGTCTATAATGTTTGGACTCATTTTATTCGGAAAGAAATTTTTAAGCATTTTATCACAGTAACATTTGCTTGTACAGTATGTTTCTTCGTTAGGAAGGCCCAGACAGTATTAGTAGTTGCATATATTACCTACCTAATAGTTGAGTAAATTTTTTTTGTGTGTTGATATTTCATCAATCAAATGATAACTTACCTGTAAGCAACTACAGTATTATTTTAATGTAAACCTTCATGCTTAATAACAATAATAATACTAAACTTGATAATACCAAACTATAATTAAATAAAAGGAATGGTGAATCAAAAGGCAACTTGTTTAATTTTTTGTGAAAACGTACCCCTTTATGACGAGTAGTGTACTATTATATTTGATGTAGGATTTTATGAAAATTGACTACAACCATAACTAGGGGTGTGTGAATATTTGAAATTTTGAATATTTTTCGGATAGTAAATGAGTATTAATCGAATTCGAAAAACGAATACCAGACTCCCAAATTTCGAAGTATTCAAGCAGTTTTGAATAATGAATTTTAAAAAATTTCTTAAAATAATCTGAGCAGATAACAAGGCTATTTCTACTTCAAGCATAACTTAATTTAACTGATTTTACAGTTTTCGCGGATATTTAAAGGTTAAAATAAATACAAGGAAAAGAACTGACATTCATGGATATTTTCAACGTAAATATTTACGTATTCACGCGTGGTGTCACATTCATGGCCGTAGATATACTCACGCAAATACTCATTTATAATTTACGTTTAACGCAGTTTATTTACATAAATTGGACTGAGTTGATTTTGTGAATGTAAATAACTTACAGGTTTCAGGAATTATTTGTTTCTAAAAATTTTACTCACTTGGTGTTGCTATTTTCAGTGCTGTTTTTTTATGCAGTGCTAAAGCATTGGGTAATGTTAGTTGTGCTCATTCTATGTGCAGTTGGTTGAAATGCTTTTGGAACACGGAGCACACTTGGACCAGCCTAATAGATCTGGTGATTGTCCTTCTATACTTATTACAACCAACCCGCAGAACACTGTTGACGTGATGAAGTACGTGTCCTTGCGCTGCTTCGCAGCAACTGCAGTCTGCAAACACAAGATTCCTTATCATGGGCAGATTCCACTGACCTTGGAGAAGTTTGTTGATTTCCACCATGTGTAGCTAGGTATGTATACCTTCGTTAAGAGTTATATACATGGTAACTAATATTTCACCACCTCATCATCATCTTTAGTCAATACCACTTTTTGCAGATACACTAGACTCCCGATTTTATGAACCCTGGATTATACGAAGGTAGCGATTTTACGAATATACTCTCGGGAACCGTCAAAAAAAATGTTAAAGCCGTTGAAAAATGTGACGGCGCACGTCAAAGAGCAACGTTTGGCCGGTGAGCACTACTATTCTACGTTCACTCTTACCTGAGTTTTAGGATAAACAAAGTAAATTATAAACAAATATGTTCATTGGCTGCTGACCGCCGTGCACTGTGATCTTGCATAAGAAATAGATTTTTGCTATCTGTCGTGTACATATAAATTTACCACTCCATCACTTAATGAGAGCGCTTTATTAACAAATGTCTAAAATGTACAGACATTGCAAATACGATCTACGACGCTATGTGTTTATTACTGTAATTATGGTTATTGGACGACACGTCCGTACCGTTGATTCACGAGTTATTTAACGACTGACGTACTGTTAAATGTACGAGTTTCTTGGTACACTTGCCAGTATTTAGAGATGTACGATACTCTGAAAATACCAAAAGTTTAGTTCAGTAATAATGACCACAGTAAAAATAAGTCATAAATATCACAATCAGATATAATGTTTTATTTTATTTATTTTTTAAGTATTTTTGGACATTAACTAGTCAATGTTGTGGTTACTGCGAATGGTTTTTCCATGTATCCATTTTCCATTCCAGTTTGTCCGTACCAAAATTCTTTGATCTATTTTGTTCCGTCCTCACTTCGGTTTATGTTTACATTGTTTGCAGATTTGGTTATGTGATGCTGGATGTGAACAGTGAAAATATCTTGCATGGTTTTCGAAACGTGGTTATATGTCTTCATTACTAAACAAACTGCGGTGATGTTTATAAGGCAAGGATAAGAATCTCACATAATATTCTTTATGAAAAAAAATATATATGTGTCGTGAATTATTAACAGATTGTTTGGTGATTTATAAAATGTCATTTTTCCAAAGCGAAGTGCAAAATAATCCAGGATAACTTTACAGTAAGTTAAATCACTCATTTTGTTGACAACTTTTTTTCTGCATGTAGTACCCAATTTTAGTTATGTTAGTACCAGAATATTTAAACACGATTATTAGTCATGGCTTCATAATTACAATAAAATTTTGGAATTATACAGTAGAACCCTTTTATAGTGTTCCCACATATAGCGTTTTCCTGGTTGTAATGCTGCCTTCATTTGGTCCCTAAAACTATTTTATAATAGGAAACTACCCTCTTATAATGTTTTCCCATTTATAATGTAAACATTTTTTGGGTATTTATTTAAGCAACACTATAAAGTGAATACCAACTCTCTATCCCGAAGGATTCAATAGATATTGACTGTTAATCGGAAACACGTTTAAGGTCTTTTCACTCCCTTAAATGTAGAATTTCGAAAAATACTTACATTGACTGATATGCATTTTTATGCGTGTCATATTAAAGTAAAAATCACTATGATAGGCCGTCGCATTCAAGCTCTATCGACGTTTTTTCAGAAATACATTTCTCCCCTTTTCACCCCTTTAGAGGTTGAATTTTGAAAAATCCGTTCTTAGTGCTCGGCTATGACCTGAGGGGAACCCACACAAAAAATTTCACAATTCTATGTTCAGTGGTTTGGTCTGCGGTTTAATATGTATGTCAGTCAGTCAGTGTTCTCTTTTTTATATAGAGACTAGCAGTCCCCCGCGGCTTTGCTCGCGAGTATTATTCGTAACTGATAATATTTACTTTAATTTAAAAACCTCTTTGTACACAAGATTGGTACTTTAGTCATCAAGTGTTAGAATGTCCAAGCGGCTAGTTGAACTAATTCTGCAGCAGGACTTTAAGTAGCTATAGCTGTCCACGTGAAAAGCAATCTTACGTTTGTCCCTGCCACTAACAGTGACTTCGCCTGGGCCTTATTTATAGCCCTGCCTATTTGACGTTGTGGGGTAACTACAGACACCTAAGGTAAGAGGTTAATCGAATGAGAAACATCTGTTTACCCTGTGCACAACCATTGGTGACGGTGCCCTCAATTATATATTTTCAAAATATTCACTTTAACTTTATTGACGTTACAAAGTTTCAGAAGGTAAAGGTTTCGCGGAAACGTATTTGGTGCCCCAAACCTGAGATTATTGAGATGATATATCGTCGTTTTACTGCCAAAAGTGACAAAGTCAAAATGAGATATTATAAAAATGCTAGGAATATATAATATATATATATATATATATATGTTGTTCACGAACAATTTCCCAAGTTTAAAGTCTATTTGTCGTTTCGTACTGTTGTGTCACAGTATAGTAACATACCAAATTTTTGTTAACATCTACAATTTAATACTGTTTTTAAACGAAATAGCAATTATGACTTAATCACTTTTGGCAGTATACCGACGATATGTCAGCTGATATTGTAGAGGAACCTAAGTGGAAAGTGAACTGCAATTTTACCCTTTTTAAAGACTACATGTTAATTGCACTGATTCGATCTGCCTTGTAGTTTGTGTGTGTCAGAATTGAACGTTCGCACGCAGCTTTTAACGGAATTCGAGCCCAGAACCTCCCGGAATTTAGACCTGAGTAACAAACAACTGCATCACGTAACATCGAAATAATTCATAAAAATAAAGTTAATTAAAAAAATAAATAAAATATCTGTGTCCTGGGGCTCATAGAGGTTGTACAACACCACGTCTAGATAGGTTACTGTAGAGTGAAACTCCTGTATAGGTTGTTTCTCGCTACTCGTTCCTGCTTTTCGGATCGTCTGCCTTGAAAATTGACCAACTTAGTTTTATTCCTAATAATCACGTTTCTTATGAAGAAAAAAAATTATACATATTTTTTAAAAATATTTACATAAGCATTACTCTGATGCGAACAACACCTCCATATCGCTACTGGTTAGATAGATATGGTGGGTTGATGGAAAACAAATTTTGTGCTTTTTCACCCTTTTGGGTGTAGAATTTCGAAATATTTTAAATTTACATCTTAGACATTTGTATAAGTATCCAACTGAAGTGTAAATCACACATTAGCCCGTTCAGTCGAATCAAAATCGATCATTCAGTAAAAAAAACACATATCACCCCTGCACAGTACTGAGAAATCGAATTTCGAAAAATCTGAAAACCGTTTTGCGATAATTTCTGTAATCATCATTCTGAAGCAAAAATTAATTGTATATCTCTACGGGTTCGATAGATATCGAGGATTTATCTAAAACACGTTCAAGGTATTTTCACCACTTAAGAGAGTAAATTTCGAAAAACCCTTGAATCACGTTTTAGAATACTTCATTGGTATCTCGTGGACGTAAAAAACACAACATTAGCCTGCTGGGTTCAAGATATATCGACGATTAATTTAAAACGCTTTTCACCACTTTTCACCCCTTTTCACGTCCTTAGGTGGCGAATTTCGAAAATTCCTGAAATTACTTTTTAGGTATTTGAGTAAGCATCAATTCTAAACAAAAATCACGTCGCTATATAAAAAACTATGGGATATATATATATATATCGAATGTGAGTCGAAAACTCATATTACCCCTTTTTTAACCAGTTTAGGGCCGAATTCAGAAAATATATTTTAAATGGTATTTTGGATATTTACAAAAGCACCAATTTAAAGCAAAGAGCACTTCGATATCTCGATTGATTCGATAGATATGGAAGGATAATCGAAAACACATTTCACGTATCTTCACCCCTTTAAATAAAGAATTTCGAAACGTCTTTGAGTCCTGTCATAGATATTTGTAAAAGTAACCAATTAAAGTTAAAATCACGACGATAGCCAATTGTATTTCAAAGATATAGACGATTCATAAAAAACACATTTTGCCCCTTTTTACTGCCTGGGGGTCGAATTAAAAAAAACCTAAAACTTATTTTTGGGTATTTACGTAGGCAATATTTTGAAGTGAATATCAACTCTCTATCCCGAAGGGTTCTATAGATATCGATAGTTGATTGGAAACACATTTAAGGTCTTTTCAGCCCCTTAAATGTTGAACGTAGAAAAATCCTTAAGTTGGCTAATATGCATTTTTACGTGTGTCCTATTAAAGTAAAAATCACGATGATTGGCCGTCGGGTTCGAGCTCTATCGACGTTTCTTCGTAAACACATTTCACCCCTTTTCACCCCCTTAGAGGTCGAATTTTCGAAAAATCCCTTCTTAGTGCTCGCCTACGACCTGAAGGGAACCTCCACAAAAAATTTCACGATTCTAGGTCCAGTGGTTTGGGCTGCAGTTTGATATGTCAGTCAGTCAGTCAATCAGTCAGCTTTCATTTTTATATATAGAGATTATATATAAAATTATATAAAAATTCACTCTGTTCAAGTGTAAATACAGTCTTTTCTTACTGCGTCGTTCATAATTCAAATAAAATTAAGTTTAGTAAAAAAGAAAATACAATACTAACTTGGGAATTTTACTTCACCATTTCGTGCACTTCTTAGTAAAGCCAAATACAACTGAGTGCCCAAGTCATTACACCTTTATGATAAGTCACCTGGTTATCTCCGATAGACTAAGTCTCCATATAATTACTTGCATATGCATTCGATCTCAACCTTGCTAATCTGTGGTGATTGGAATGACATGGTCAAGTGACAGAAAAAGCTTAAGTACGTAACTCTAGAAGGTTACTTTTCATAAACATTTTGGTAGTCTTGTTACATTTCCCGTCCTTTTTGTAAGCAACCGTCTTCCAGTTTTGTTTTGGAAGTGATATATTTTAATTTTAAGGTGTGTGAAATGTGATATTAAAGTTATTGCTGTAAAAAATGTCACGGACCTCAAAAGCTGTTCATACAATAGAACATCTGAATTTTAGTACAGGAGGTAGATAAATGGTTTGGATAGCTGCAGTCAACATTAAAAAAAGAAAAAGTAAAGCAGATCACTCTCCTTTTAAAGAGTATTCTAGAGTAAATGCAGAAAAAACACATTTAAAGTGCAAATTTTCATGTAGGCCTACTGCATTTTTCTATAGGTTATGTTTTCATTATTTTGTAAAGGGGGTGGGAGTGTTTGGAGCATGTTTAATTTTTTCAGCATATGTAGATTTTTCTCATTTGTCCTTCCTGATAACAGCACGAGTTTCACACACCTTTACATTTTGTAGCTCGTCGTAACGTTATTGGCCCTCAAAACAGTCTTACAAACTTTGCATTTTAAGATAGCAGTTTTACAAGTTTGTTTTTGAAAATCATAATCAAGTGCCAAACATAAACAATATTATTATTATTATTACTATTATTATTATAAGCAACTGCAGGAAGCATGCAACATGTTCACTCTAATTTACAAACTCAAATTTTATGAGTTTAGCTATTAAATTTTCATTCCTGGGAAGTCTACAACATTTTAAAAAGGGAATGGAAGTAAATTTATCTTGAAGTCCTTTATTAGAAGCATTAATTGAAATATCTGTAATCAATAGACCATATGCTAAAATACGAAAAATAAAGAAAAAATTGAACTGGACTGACATCTATTTTTGAATTGTGATGGGGCCTGCAACTCCAGAAATAGGTAGGTACACATCATGTGTCTACAATAAAGAATTATTTTTATCTAACTAAGAAAAGTAATACATTTGATTTTAACCCCCGATGAAAGAGCAGAGGTATAATAACTTTGATGGCAATATGTGTCAGTGTGTGTATCTGTGTGTGTGTGTGTGTGTGTGTGTGTGTGTGTGTATCCAGTTTCCTTGGAAGGGTTTTTAGCCGAATGTAATGAAAATCTGTCCAGCTGTTTAAAATTTATAAACTCTTTTTCAGAATTGGTGAGTACATTTCATAGACATAGACTGTACTGAAATAAAGTATTTGCTATACTGTACTCTTATATTTTGTTTTCTTGATGCACCACAGAGAATTTGCCATTCTTGGTGTAACACACAATAAAGTGTGGCTTAGTGCTTTATAGAGTAATTTTCTGCTCTAATGGGCAATTTAGTCTGTTTCATGTAAGAATTTCATTATTTGACAGTTCTAAAGCCTATCATGTGTACATGCTTCTGCAGAAAAATACTTTTTAAGTTTGATAAACTGCACAGTTTGAGAGATATCCATCTGAGTGTGTTTGTGCTGAAATCACTTGTGACAGAGGAAAACACTTGAATATTTTATGACAAAAGCTGTACAATAAATGTCGACACAACTGTCAAAAAGTGGAATTTTTATGAGAGACAGAAGGTTTGCTCTTCAGCTTACCAATGCAGTTTTTTATGTTTCTGAAGAATGTGATACTGCTTCACGTGCCTTAACTAGGCAAGGCCATATAAACCTTTCTAGCTTATACTTTTGGCTGTTGGATCAATATTATTTTAAGTCATAAAAGTAAAATATGCACAATACATGCACTTTGCAGGGAAATAATGCAGTTTTACAATATTTTACCCAAGAAAAGGGAAAGAGAGAGAATTGGCTACCATCTGTTTTACGAAGGCCACTAATATGGAACCATGAGTACAGTATATACAGTATATAAAATCGTTATTGTAGTGTATCTTGAAGTTAATCTTAATCAAAACATTGAGAAAAATTATTGGTGGTACATCCCAAGACTTACTTAAAAACTTAAGGGTTATGTTCTTACATCACTTACGTAAGACAGATGTTTATTGTAATTATGGTGGGGTGCGTCGAAGTGACATATTTTCAGTGTATATTCGTTATAAGTTCTTTTGGGGAGACGTGTTATAGTTTTTCAGCTGGTTCCTTAGTAATATGTTTGAATAACGTAAAGGCCTTAGTTTTGATGTTAAAATATATGTAACAATACATGTACATACTAATCACGTAAATACAAATTTGTTACATGAAATAAAAAAAAATGATATAGGCTCTTGCAACTGCTATCTAACTTACTGTTCACAAAAAATGTACACTCTGTGTTTGATTTCCCTGTTCTCTTCATTAAATCTTCATGCAAGGTTCTTCTCCTGGATAGTCAGGAAACTGAGTGGTATATGTTTTTACGTCACATCTTCTATCCAGTTAGATAACAGTTTCTCTATCTCAGAAGTAACGCCCAGCTTCTGTGTAATTATGGTGGTGTACAGTGTGACCGCATATTTCATACTTTCGACAATACGTTTTGTGTCCTTCACGGTTGTATTTACGATTGAACAAGGAGTTCAATTTCACGAACGATTGATGAAAGTGTTTTGTCTTCTTGATAAATTTTTATAATTTTTAGTTTGGCTTCTAGAGTTATTGCAGCCCGTTTTTTACAGCCTTCTGCAAACTATTGTTCCTTTGTGTGTGTGTGTATATTATATTTATAAAGTATCAGAAATTTCTTACGTATCTCCGAATTTACACAGGTTGCGTAACTAAGGGATGACTGTATGTCATAAATTTAAACAACTGTGTAAAATATTTTCCAGTTTATTGGTGTTTGTTGCAGATAGTGTACAGTTATAAATGTACAGATTTTGCTTTGAACTAAACAAATGTGCATAAGAAACTGGAATGTAACCTCAGGGTTTGACGGTACAGTACACATTTGTGATTCCGTGGTATGTCTGAACTGTGACCGACTACCTATTCCCGTGCAGTTGGCTTGTATGCTTTTTGCTTTGTGATTTGCCCATTTACTTTGTTATTTCAGCAATGAGGGTGCCAAGAATAAGTAGAAAAAGAGCAACATTTAGGTATGAAAAAATTTATAAGATTTGCACATTTCACAGATACCCTGGTATTTGCCAATATTGTGATTCTCCAGTACATCCACGTACTGAAACTTGCCTTGGTATTCACTAAGTCTCACCTCTCAGTCGGTAGAGCATCCTCTCTCATCTCGTAGTTGGGGCGGTCCGTAAGTGAAAATAGCTTCATTACCTTTGCAAAGTAAACTAAGTCTTGGTTTTAAAATTGCAGTTTTAATCAGCAATAAGACTTGAAAATTCTAACACCACGTGCTCACATCTGCACCATTTACAAACACAGATGGACTCGACCTTGGCACACCTAATAAACAAATAGAAACATTTATACTCGCTATTTTATCTCCTTAATATAAATATTAATCATTCTTATCAATCTCATCTTGTCCAGATGCTTTGCCACCAGTTACCAACGACCGATGCATGGCGATATAAGATGCATGGCGATATAAAACGCCCTGCACGCCCCTGGAAACACGTCTGTCCTCTCGCTCCTCTACCACACTAAGGGCCTCCTGGCTCCTTCCAGGGACCACTTCCTTTGGCCGGAAATATGTCTTCCAAAATGACCACTTCCCATAAAAAAAACATTGTTAATTGATATACCTACCGATATATCCATATTATAACCAAATACAAATATTCATCTTAAATTAAAACAAAAGGGCCACAAAATTAAACGTACTTGTTATTGCGTAACAAACGTTAATGTAATAATAAACAAACTCCATCGTCCACATGGCCAGACATACATGGTCAAAACAAACACTATTGCATGAAAGAATAATCCCAAGCTGCAGCCAAGAAATATTGAGTCCAAACTCGGGGGTTCTAGTCTATTTTTGGCCCATCGCACAAATTTAATATGAAATATACAGGATGTTTACAACTCCTTAGTATATAAGTTCAAATATTATACCTTCAACATCAAACAATTGGTCTGGATACACCTGCAACTACTAATGCTAAGTACTCTCAGTATTTTGAATTATAAAATAAATGGCTCAGCCCATCGTAATAAAAAAAACTATAACTATACAGAATTTACACATTACACAGGTTAATACTGAGCACTGCTGTCCTTGTTTAGATTTCCTCCCTATGGTCATCTGTTCGTATTAGCCTATTATTCTTACGTTCCACTTCTAAATGAGCACATTAACCTAGAGAATGTTTGTTTCAAACTTCTGAACGCTAATGTACACCTATCACACGCAAGCTAACGTAGGCCGAGCTCCCAAAATACTACCAAAGGACAGAGAAAACATGATCATGGCTTGACTCAAACCAACCATAACACAGCTCAGCATCCTGGGATCCCGTGTGCCCAATACTGATGCTGGATATATCGTGGGGATATAAAACCCAAACCTATACCTTTTACTTTTAATCAATGAATCCATCAACTTTTTCACTGTGAGACAGAACGAAATGTATGGACAATTAATAAAAAAATATATAAAAAAATCTTTGGATCAAAATGGGGTGCAATGGCCAAGTACCTCACAATATGCAAGTATGGTTTTGACCGAGCACTAATGATTTTATTAAGGTTGCAAGGCAAATGAGACACAAAGGACATTGTATGGTTAGAATGTATTCTGGAAATATCCAACTTTTGCATATTGGATATTAGACAAACATTACTAATACCACAGTATTCATGATTTACCTGTGCTTACATTGGGTTAGTTTCTTTTACGTTCCAAAACATCTACATGCTGCACAAATTCACATATCTGCGCTGCATTATCCTTCACCTCGTTTCTTTTGCACTGTATTTCCTCATTGCTCAATTCATGTCTTCCTCATCAGCACTCAGGACCTTGATGTTAAGTGCTGACCAATATTTCTCCACTTTACTGTAGACTCAAATCATGCTGTGGTGTTTAATTTTATAAATGTTTCTTTACGTGACAACTTTTTTCAGAAGTAAGTGTTATAGTCACAGTTAAATTTTGTAATTTCTGTATATTTTACATGAATTATTTTTTGTACAAAAACACATATTGTTATATTGCAAACTGTTATCATGAACATCCTATTATGTTTAAAAAGAGAATGCAGTTCATTATGTGCCTTTGATTTTGTTTTTCAGGCGTAAAGTGGAGCTCATTCCCTTTCACGGCAGCATGATTACTGCCAAAAACAATACGCACGACTAAATACAAACTAAAATAGTATTAAATGTTAGTTTGTTGCCGTGTTACACCACGTCTGTATGTAAACATCTGTTCTTGCATGTAAAATTGTAAATTTAAAAATATGTACATTTGAGTGTTTCAGTATAAATGGTAAGTAGTCAGGCATGTTATAAATATCTGATACTGTATACAGTATGTTTAAATTAGAATGTGGCCTAGTCTACTTACTCTGGAAGTTTCATTGTGTAATTAATTCGGCACTAATCTGCGAGAGATTGTTTTAGATCGAAGCATGCTAGAAGAAGTATAATTAAAGTACAACATTTTAATTTAAAAACAATGTATGTCTACATGGAAATAAATGAGAGCAGGAAAGTGTACAAAAGCTATGAGTTAATGTTCTAGCTGCTGTGTACCTCACAGAGTTGGTCTAGCAGCTAGCATGCATTCTTGCATGTGATATTGGAGTGCTATTCTTGTCCCTTTACCATCAACGTTGCTGTCTTCCAAGTGGTTTTTGGTTCTGTATACATCAGCGCTGCTGCTGTTTGCTTGCAACTTGTGAGGTACTCTTGTTGTAGGTTTTACATCTTTGATGCATGAAGTTTCGGGTGCCCACCAGCTGGAAATGTCTTTTGGTCTGGTAATTTTTGGACAAGTCTTGAAGTCACAGTTCTGTGAATTCTAGTTTGGTTGAAAATCCTCAGATTTCAGAGGTACGGAACTGAAGTTGCTTCTACGCTGTTACTAGAGCAGGTTGTTGTATGATAATGGGATACTTAGTATGGTATATATTTGTAGCATCTGTCTCATTGTTACTGGCTTAGGTTTCACTATAATGTCTAAACCATGTTTTTTAATACATGTTGCTAGTCATTGTTTTGTGCAGAGCGCTGTCACCAAACCACACCTGGGCCCAATACAAATAAGTCCGTTACGGGGAGCCTAATGAAGCGGGAAAGAGGAGGTGGGTGACAGACATTACAGGTTTACAGACAAGGCACTATCTTGCTACCAATGAAATTCTGAATCAAACCCATTGTATATTACAATTATTCCTCATTTACCAAAGTAGGAAAGCCAAGGCAAACACGTTACTTCAGTTAAAATCAAAACACTCGAAGGCTTGCAGAGGAGGGGACCTACCCAAGCCAGAATAAAAATGTTCAGATCCTATGAGCATCATTCGACTTATCATTGTTCCGGCTGGCAACAGCTAGGATGCAAAGTGGACCAGCACAAGACACCGACTCACTACACTCCACAGGCCACGAAGGGAAAGGGGGGGGGGGGGAAGGGTGCACATGCACACATGGAAAGGGGAAAGGAAAGGAACAATCAAACACAGAAGGGATGGTAGTGCACAAGGCGGTGACGAAGGCAACTAAAGGTTCATGGCGGTAAACTTGGAAGTTTGAAAGATAGACCAAGCTCACACAATTCTCTGGATAACTTCACATTTCAGTTTGACAAAATCTCTCAGAGATAATGTATGTTACAGTCAGGAAATGTATTTTGTTACGAAAGGTAAAACCCCTTTCTTACGACCCTGAATTTTACACATGCCTTCATTTTACATTTTCCTCAATTTCACAACAATTTTCCATCTTCCTTGAGAAAATTAGACAAGTGGTTTCTCTGTATTATAAACTGTTAGAAATATCCAGCTTGAAATAGGAATAGGAATGTTGATTTTTATTTTACAGCATGTTTAAAAATTATGCAAAAGCTAGCAGTTTTATTGCTGTGAATTTCATATTTGGAAGTTCTGCAGACATCAGTAAAAAAAAATCTAGTCTTATTCACATTGCTATAAATATTTTAAATGTCAGGAATTGTGGTAAAGTGTTTTGGCAGTTGTGTGTTGTATTAGTGATGGTGTACTGTGTAATAGAGTGCTGTTGCAGTTAGTGTGGTTGGTCCATTACATTAACTACTAAAGGTAAGCTATTCTGTATCAGATATCTTAAAATTTTGCATAGTTTAATATTTAAAACATTTTTGAACACAATATAAAATGTAGCAGGAGTCATAGTAGTTTCTAGTCCATAAAAATTTTATTTTCTCGTACAAGATACAATTGTGGAACACTGCCTGTGTCATCACAATTACGTATGTAGTTTTACTTATTTCTCTAAATCTAAATATACATTCTTCACATAAATATTTGCTTGAAAACATTATTATATTTCATTCAGTTCTTATGTTTTTTTAGTTATTTATTTGGCTTTTCATTGTGATATGTTTTATTACATTAAATATTTTAATTTTGAAGTTGTCTGTCACAAAAAATGTTTTCTATACAGTACAGAAATTAATTCCAGTAATGAACTGCAAAGGTCAGAATTAAGACTTCCAAGCCATTGCTGTAATGCTTATCTTTTCAAACCCCAACTCTGAGAATCAACTTTAATTAGTTGCAGTGATTAATTTGGGAAGACTCACTGTTGGATAATTTTGTGTAGTTAGTACTCTAGTTTAGTGCTGCTGAAATTCCTGGTTCGATACCAGGTTTTTGTGAGTGAAAATATTTTATTGTAAATTCCAATTTGGGAGGTGGGTGGACATTGCTAGGAAGAAGTTTTTTCTTTAGGCTGGTACGGTATTACAGCATGTTGTATAGGCTGCACATTTTGACAAAATAATTGCTATTAAAGGGTAGTTTTCTCCCCCAAACGTAAATTAAATTAGTTTCTAAAGAGAAGTTTAAAAAAATTAATGAATAGCTTATCACTCACTTTTTCAAAGAAAACCACTTAGAAACAAATACGCACACTTGACTAACTCCTTCCTCTCTCTATTCTCTCTCTGCCTTCTGTTTTACTCCCCTTTCTTTCTTTGCTTGTTAATGTGTGAGACAAAAGCTTTTCGTGAGTTTAGTCTGGTAACTGGTGTTGCCTGGTGCACAATAAATTAATATTCCCTTTCATTTTTGGCTTTAATCTCATGTTAGTTATAAAAGTACATCGTTACACAACAGCATGACTACAAAACTCTCAACAGTATTGGTATACTATTGAAAACTGCAAATTGAAAGTTACATAAAAGCAGTGAAGAGAGGAAATTGGCAACACTGGTACATGAAAGTGACTGGACAAGGGTAGGAGAGGTGGCCATCTGCCAGGGTTCTGCATTGTTGCCACGTTTCAGTGGCTGAAGGCCAGCTTGCATAGCAGCAGCTGCAAAGTAATGTTTGGCATCGCTGTAGTTTGAAATAACCATGCCGGCTGGTCCCCACACCAGCACAGTGTGGTGCGGTAATAATAATGGGAATACAAAAATTCACTTTTGTTTGTTCTATGTTTGTACTAGAAATAAGTTTCCCAAGTTTTTTTATCAATAATAGTGTGACTTATACATATACATAATACAGTCTCTACGCACCGCTGAACTTTTGCTGAATGAACCCGAAGGTGTGCATGTAGATGGTCATTCGTCTGTTTATAATCTTTCTCTGGCAAACATTACCTGAATTTGTATGTGCATAGATTGTCATTTGTCTGTTTTTCATCTTTCCCGGCAAACATTTGGCATTCTTGCTGAGTGGCAATTAATACGGAGTCTGTTTTTTGTGCCTACATCGAAGAGCATGTGGCCCGAACATCAAAAATTTCCCCTGATTCTATTGAGATACAAAGTAATTATGCATCACCGTCTTTTTTTATATGGTTTTTAATTTTTCTATAAATATCGTAAGGCACATAAATAATAATGTATATAGACCATTTTAATCACAAATATCATTGCATATGTGTATACTTGCTCACTCTCCAAAATATTTGGCGATTTCTAGGTGCAACAATTAGTCCACAAATGACTCGCCAAAACATATGGTAAATCATTCGGCGAGTTGCTCAGCTATTATGAAGAGGCACAATGATATATACTGTACGTGCCAAAATGTGGTACATTACGTCTCCCTTTATTACATGCCTTTCCATCACATTGTCCATTCTTCCATCTCTGAGGCAATGTATAGCTCTTGTTGGTTGCCACTTCTCTCTCTCTCTCTCTCTCTCTCTATATATATATATATATATATATATATATATATATATATATATATATATATATATATATATGAGTGAGAGAGAGATACACACACGCACACATTGGAACACCGAGTATATACAGATTACATGTATTTATGATATTGAAGATATCGGCACTGGAATGAAGGAGCCAGATTTCAATCCATGAGAAATTCTTGTACCATCTTCGTGATGCACAGGTGTATCTGTTTTGTTTCGTCCCTCGTACTCTTCTCTCTCTACTGGTTTCTTGTCATTTATTGCTGCAGGTATACGTGTATGCAGCAGGTTGTTCACTTTGAACCTCGCACCTGTAAAATGTGCTTCAGTTTCATTGGTGATTTTTTTCCCTTGCTAAGTGTATGTTGCAAGATTCCAAACTGTGCACATTGATTTAAATGCAGTTCTCCTTCTCTGTCAATCGTGCTTTGTGTATATGTTGTGTGTGATAATTTAATCACTGTTAGATTTGACAATATGTATTGTCCAAGACCTTGTCATTCACATTTAAATGCAGTTGTAACCACTCAATGATTGTATAGATTAAGAAGTGTTTATTACATTGCATAGTGTTTAGACCAATGACATCCTGCAAAGGTATATACATAATATGTCTAGATGCAGTATGGTTGTGGTTGGCAGATAATTTTGTTAACATTCATGTCAATATATTTGAACCAACTTGTGTCAACCTAGAACCAATATATGTACATTATTACTTCCTTAATGGCATGAATCCAACAACAGGATATCAGGTAATGTATGTAATGTCACTCAGATGGAAATTGTGTCCTTAAGCTCACTCTACAGTTTGGTTGTCCCTTGAAGATAGATAATATGAAGTCGTGCAGATTTATGTAAATACTATAAATGTCTCAATGTTTCCTGCGTGCATAATAATTTTGTTTAAAAAAAATTAATGTCTAGATTATCTGTGTGAGTTTAAAATCATATTTGAGTGTACTGTAATGTGTATTTTAATATGATATCTTTAAATTATTCAGTAAGCCATAAAATCTCATGGTATAGTTGCACATATTATTTTTATATGTTTAATTCTCTTGCCAATGATTTACAGTTCATTAAACGCATATACTGAAATCTCTGTCAGTAACATGTTATCAGATAATAAATAGTCGAATCCAAAATATTTTCCATGATATGTACAAAATATAACTTGTTATTTAACTTTAATTACCATTGACTTTACAGCAGAGTTTATGTAAAATGTATAAACATTACTAATCATTATCAGAGTCAGAACTTTTTTAGTTGAAATATAAATAATTTTCAATAAACTACTGGAGTGTTGTTTATTTTTTGTGTGAAAATGATAAAAATATGTATTATTCCACATGTGCCCTTTGATGTGAAGTTGTACAGTAGATGCATTTTCAAGAACAGTTTTAGCATGTAAATGCTATGGTAGGTACTTTTTTCATGTTGGTGCAAAAAACTCAAAATTTTTTTAATTGAATACAAAATTCAAGAGACTAGTCATACTATGCACAATATTCTATGTAGGTGTTTTTCAAACCAAAAATTTTTTCTAAAGTTGATTTTGACCTATTTCCATTTTAAAAATTGGTGATAATATGGGTGCAAAAATCTGAAAAACCATTATATTTATTGCTGCATGTCCACGACTAGCTCAGCAACAGTGAATAGGGGGGAAGGAAAAGTAAGTTACCTGATGCTGAGGCCTGGAGGTTGTCTTGATTTTGTTGTATATTGGTGGGCCAGTTCCCAGCGTCTGAGCTCTGAACTATTGCAAGAAGATGGCAAGGGTTTCACAATTCTGGTGCTAGCACCAAGCCATCACACCTAGACATACATTACTGCCCCATGTTTGAAATTCCCGCCATGCTTAGTTCGCCTTCCGGCTGCTAGACTTACAGGTAACAGAGCACACTGCTGCTGGATTGCAGTGTGCCAAGTCTTGCAGCCCGAGGAAGCCAGTTTAATACTGGCGAAACGTAGCTCCTGTTCAAAAATGTGTGTCATTCCTTCGTGTGTGTGTACCTATTTACAAGTACATATCAACTGTAAGTACTTGTACTTCTGTCTGTTATGTTACTATATAATACTTATATATCACCTTACTGAAACTGTATCGGATTTTGGTACAGTCTATTAATATTTTGGTGTCCTTTGATGTAGCTAAAAACTATTTCTTCATGTAACTGAATCTGGTGACAAACCAGTAGGATACAACATAATTTGCTGTATTTGCGCAAGTGTAAAACCCAAATTCTGAGCATCAGAAATTAATAATGCCCATGACAAAAAAAAACTTTTGAGCATTAAGACAAAGAATTTAGCTACCCAAATTATTTTTACAAATTTACATCTTTCTAAATTGTTTGTGACGTTGCAATGTAAATAATATTTGTTGTAAGTTTGTACATGTTCGGAACTGGTCTCCCGACTGCCATGTTGGTACTACTCTGTACATATTGTGCTTCGTACTAATGTGGGTTTGAACTTGGCGCCTATCCGCCATACTGTAAGGAAGGCAGTGCAAATCAAGATGGCGCGGTGAGAAGGTTACTCTGT
>PNEQ01117592.1:0-30852 GCA_003012365.1 Medauroidea extradentata | reverse complement strand
CTCTCTCTCTGCGAGTCGCTCTCTCTCTCTGTCTCTGTATCTGTCTCTCTCTCTCTCTCTGTATCTATCTCTCTCTCTGTCTCTGTATCTATCTCTCTCTCTGTCTCTGTATCTATTTCTCTCTGTCTCTGTATCTATTTCTCTCTATCTCTCTGTATCTATTTCTCTCTATCTCTCTGTATCTATCTCTCTCTCTATCTCTCTGTATCTATCTCTCTCTCTGTCTCTGTATCTATCTCTCTGTCTTTGTATCTGTCTCTCTCTCTCTCTCTCTCTCTGTCTCTATCTCTGTCTCTCTGTCTCTGTGTCTGTCTCTCTCTCTGTGTCTGTCTCTCTCTCTGTGTCTGTCTCTCTCTCTCTGTGTCTCTCTCTCTCTCTGTGTCTGTCTCTCTCTGTTTCTATCTCTCTCTCTCTTTGTTTCTGTGTTTCTGTCTGTGTGATTCTATCTGTTTATCTCTGTGTGTGTTTTTGTACTGGTACATACATGTGAGAAAGAGAGAGAAGGGAATGGAGCGAGGGAAGCTGTTAGTGTGTGTGTTCTCGTAAATACTTCTGAAACCACTGACAGAAGTTTATCAAACTTGGTTCACAGTACTGTACTTAATACAGTAGGACCCTGTTACAAATTTTCCTCTCAACACAATGTATTCCTGCTTATTAGGTTGTTTTTATTTGGAACCTAAAAGCGGTGTTACAATTTGAAATTACCCTTCTACAATGTTTACCCATTTTGAAATTAGACATTTTTAGGTCCCTTCTGAAAGTTTATTCATAACAGGGTTCTATTGTAATTGACTTGATTGTGTGTATTGTTTGTGCAGTGTGCATATTTTTTGAATGACGGCCTTAAAAATTTGGTTTATCACACAAGGTATCTAAGGAGCCCTTTTTCACAATTTGATGAAACTCTGTATACTGAGTTTACTTTTATGTATTTTAAACGTGTTGTGTTCTTATTATAAATATGGCGGTTATTTGAAAATTCTTCGAATTTTAGTTGGATACAATGTCACAGATGTACAGAATTCCATTAAACATTCTACACACAGATTACTGTGGAATCCTCTTGCTACGAGAGTTCATAATAGCACAAAAAATTTTTGTAATTATGAGTTATTGTAATAACCGAATGTTTATATGTAGAAGCAGTATTTTAGGTTATTGACATGACTATATCAGATGGGAATAATAACAATACAGTTTACCTTGGTTAGTATCTATGCTATTATAAACCATACTGCCAAAAATCATACGCATATGTTTCCTAAGTGTAACATTCAATAATTTATTTATTCTATAATCTGCATTAGTTTTTTATGACAGATTTTCCTCGCTACAGCTCTGCAAAATGTACGGTAAACAAACAAAAAAAGCAGTATTGTGAGGCGGCAACTAAAACTAACATCACTGCTAGCTCAATTGTGATTAATTGAAACAATCAATGCTCTACCAATTAAAATAAGATGGCTTATGATTGGACAAAAAAAAGAGGAGCAGTTGTTTCATTTTATCCACACTGTCAAGTATTCAAAGTGAAAACAATTACGATTTATAGTACATGATTGCAACTGAGTATAGTTTATTTAGCCACTCCTACATAAATTTTTCCAAAATGGAAACCTATTGTTAAGAAATCAAGACATCAGTATAAAAAAAGGATACTGTAAGTTTATGAATCTACTCTGGTTATGCTGGGTGGTGTGAAACTCCAAATCCAGGCGTTCAAAAAGTGATCCAAATTACGTTTGCTTGCATGCATGCATGCATTGCCGTGATCAGACAAACATAACGTGTTCGAGAAACAACTCTAGCAGGTTAGACTGCATGCAAGCAATGCTGTGTACACAAAGGGCCACATTAGTTTTTGTGTAGCCTTAAGATGGTGTCTATAACAGTCAAGGCAGAGCAAGTTACTACAGCTTTGAATTTAGACCGTTGCCGTATCTCTCGCTTGTTACAGTATGCCGATAAAGGGTGATTCTCACGTGCACTTGTATTTACTATGTTTACGTGTAATAAAAAAATTGTGTGGTATGATGATGCTTGTGATTCTCTCATATCTACGAAACTCAAGATGATACCATTTGTAATTACTGAACATTTTTATATTAAGCTGCATACACAAACTGGTGGTACACTACAAAACACTCGTAATTACGAGTGTCTTATAATATACCCTACTCGTAGTAATGAAATACTGTACTTTAGTAATGTCACTAATCCACAGCTGCCATTACTTTGTAATAGTACTTCTCTTCAAAGTCTGCAAGGTGGGCAGCATATGCTTCAACATCAAAATCCTTAAATTTTTTTTCTGTAGTTCCTATCACTACGTAATCCACTTCAAACTTGTCATAGATTTGCAGCAGATCCCGTGTGGTTGTAACAAATAATGCTTGGTGGGATTAAGCACGACAGCCTATGAAAGATCAAACGCACTTTGAGGCGTGCTTCTGCTAGCCAAATACCGTATATGCTTGTGTGTAGTGCACCCTCGTGTATAATGCGCACCATGGTTTTTGCAACAAGTTCCAGGGAAAAAAATTTATGTGCCTTGCTAAAATGTAAAAAATTGTGGGAGTAAAAAATTGTGAATCAGCAGGAGGGAGGCTAAGATGGATTTGCTAGGGTGGAAGAGGAGGGAAGGAAACATGGCTAACAAAGAAAAGAGAGAGGAAAGATGACTCACAGTGGCTAGAGTGCAACAAGCTAAGATGATGAGGGTGAAGGAGGGTAGAGGGATGGCTTGTCATGTTTGCAGCTGTCTACAGATAGTCTGCCAAGATCACTAGCAGCCAGCAAGCTCACATCTGCCTGGACAACACTCTGCCTTCCCCACTCTTACTGTGCTGTATCCTGTCCACTGCTTCCAGCATGCCCTCCCTCCCTCTCCCCAGGCCCTCTCTCAAAACAAGATAACATGCCATGACAGCAGAACAAGATTGTTTATTTATTTACTGGCCACCTCATGCTGAGAAGAAAGAAAGGCTCAGGAATGTGGCAGGGGGTGGCTACAAGCAGAGGACTATAGGGCCCCAACCACCACCCTGTCTTGCCTTCCCTCTCCCGGGGGGGGGGGGGGGGGGGGTGGCTGGTGGGGGGAGGGAGGGAGAACAATGTCCCTCATTTTATTCCTTTCCTTCCTTTCCTTGGAAAGATGGTTATCAGGAGGTGTCAAAATTATTAATTAACTACTCATATTGCTTCCGCCCACCCACGAACTTTCCTGCTGCGGTAAAAAAAAATACCTTCCCTGCAGTAACAGCAGAAAAGAGGTGTGGAGGGGGTAGAGAAAAATAAAAGGAAGTGTAGTAATGATGGAACCAGGCAGTGAGAAACATTCTCTCTCTCTCTGCCTCCCAGGCTTGACACCCACTAGTTTACAACTAAGCCTTCTCTCCCCACCTTTTTTTGGGTGTTTTTTTCTATTTTCAGTCTACAGTGCACACCCCTGAATTTTTATCAGTTGTTTTGAAATAAAAGCGTGCATTATACACGAGTAAATACGGTACGTACAGTGCTGGTTGTGGGTTAGCCATGATAACGTTTAACACACACAACTGAATGAATAAACAATGAACAATGCACCCCAAATAACACTCTTAACATGGAGGAAACACAGCACAATAAAAACCAAAACTAGGTTATGTTGACTGACGAAAGAAAGACCTGGTAAAGGACTTAAAGGACTTTGAGGGACGCATAACTATTTAAGTTTTGCAAAAAAGCATAACACTTGAGCCAAAATAAACACACTGGACAAAGTGACGTGGTGAATGGCAATTATATGCCAAGAATCACACCCTCTGTTCCATATGGCCATATAAAATACGTATAACCATCAACGTAACTGTTGCACAAAAATGTGTTTTTGAGGGTAGTTCATAATTTCCACCGAAAAATAAGAATGGTAACCAAAGTCTATTTAATTCTCCATGTGGCACAATATACCTGGAAACAAACACAAATAAAATAAAAATTCTTCAATTCCTGCACATGAATATGGTCCCGGAGGACCAAAATTTGCTTGTTATTTATTAGAAGATATCCAATACTGAACAGAATGTGCAATGATGCATGATAATATTAACTGGCAGCATGAATGCCAGTGTGATTGAAATTGCATAAATTATTTATGCAGGAATGTCCAGTTTCACTGTAAGTGTGGTAGGTAGATGTGCCCTGTCTTTCATCAACAAGAATAAAAATTACATCACAGGACCTTAATCATAAATGGAATGGCTTACATTGTCACAAATCTTTTTACATTCAGTAGCATTGAGCATTATAACCAGGCACGTATATCCAATTGCAGAAATTCTGCAGCTTTTACAGGAAATGCCAAATACTTTAAGTATTCAAGACTTGCAGGGTGTCATGCTGGGTGTACTACGTGTACAGTTACCGTGGTCAAATAAAGCACACACGACACAAGTCTCCAGCCTTTCTGGTAAAGAAGAAGGAACCGGGGAAGTACCGGCTGGTGCTGCATTATAGAAAATTTAACAAAAAGGGACATGTTAACCCTGATGTTTTGTTCCAGCATTTATCACAGGCTACCTACTTCACCATCTTTGACCTGAATTAAGCTTTCCACTAATGCATATTTGAGGGGGGTGCAAAAAATACACTGGGTTGGTTACTCCATGGGGGCATCTCTAGTAGATGTGCCTACCTCTTGGGGTTAACTTTTGGGACAATGTTTGTCCAGAATCCTTAGTCATCTGTTAGAGGATTTTCAGTATCGTTTTGTTGTCTCCATTTTGAATGAAATTTGTGTATACTCGTAACACCTTTGAAGAACATCTCGACCATATAGCTCAGGTTCTGAGAAAGTTGCACAATGCTGGTTTTATTGTATGTTAATCCTGACAAAATTTTTGGACAGAATGTCCCATTGTAAATTTTTCAGAGACCCAAAAATGTAAAGAGAACAATGAGAACCCTAGGAATGCTCGGTTATTTTTCTAAGTTCATCATCCCATGGTATGCAGAACACAGCGCCCCTCTGAATAAGTTGAAAAGGAAAAAAAATGTATATTTTTTATGCGGAGAGGTGCAGGAGAAGAGTTTTGAGGCCTTGAAAGTATTAATTCTCTCATCATCTAGTTTTGCGTTTAACTTGATTTTTCCTAGAGGTTCACCCTTCATGTAGATGCTAGTAGAGTGGTAGTGTGGGCAGTTCTTCAAGGGCAAAAGGATTGCCTATGCCAGTAGGACCCTATCACAGAATGAACAGGGGTATAGCTCGTATGAGAAGGAGGTGCTTCCTTTCATCTTCTGCATTGAAAAGTTCGCTTCTTATTTATTGGAGAACGCTGAATTTGACTTAATGACGAACAACCTGGCGTTGATCTGGCTTTTCTCCCACCCACTGAAAAAAAAAAAAAAAAAAAAAAAAAAAAAAAAAAAAAAAAATTGGGCGTTGGATAATGAGACTCATGTGGTTCAACTTTAAAATTCGTCATGTATCGGGTGAAGAAAATAGTGTGGCTGATGCATTATCCAGAATGTATGACCCCTCAGAGTTTGAAATGGATAAGGGTAATTGAGGGACAGGAAGACTGTAAAGTTCTACAGATGATTCTCAATCATTCGTTGACATCAGGAAGTGGCAGGATCAGGATGCTGAGAGAATTCGGTTAAAAAAAGAGATTGAAGAAGGAAAAGAGGGTAACTTCAGAATTGTGAAAGGTGTCATCTGTCTAGTCAATAGGAGAGTGAAGAGGAGAGTTTGTGTTCCAAAGACTGTTTGAAGCATGCTTTTGAAATACTTTCATGATATTCCAGTGAGAGGACACATGGGGATTATAAAAACAAAACTAAAGATTAAGGAAGGTTTCTTTTGGCTGGATTTGAGAGCTGATAGTCTTAACCCATGTCCGAGGTTGTAATGAGTGTCCGTGTGCTAAACAGCCGTGAAACACCAAGGTAGGGCACTACTCGGTGAAAAACCTGAGTGGGTATGGCAGCGAGTGTTTATGGATATCTTTGGCTTTCTTCCATGATTAACTAAAGGAAACAACTGTATTTTGATATTGGAGATGGTTTCACGAGATTTGTGATGTTGCAGCCATTGAGGGTTATGAAAGCTACTGCCGTACATGATAAGATAGAGAATAATATATTTGAGATTTTTGGGAGTCCTTAATGTCTAGTTTCAGATAATGCGACTTACTTTACCGGAATGATACTTCATCACTTATGTTTCAGTTGGGAAGTTGAACAGAAACATACGAGCCCATTCGTATTACCCTTGCCTAAACTTGGTTGAGAGAATTAACTAGTCGGTGAAATGGACCTTGGCCATTTTTCACCATGATAATTGGAGGAAATGGGAGGAACATATTGCCCTACTTAATGTTGCATTAAATAGTGTGCTGCATTGAGCTACTGATAAATGTCTGGAGATGGTATTATTTGGGAGGAAGATCCCCCATCCTTCGAGTCTTTGGGGGATTGATTCTAATGTTGATAGTGAATCAAGTGTGGCACTCCCGCAGGTCTGGATGGAAGCATATTAGTATTTGCTAAAGACACAAACGAATGAAGGCTAAGTACGATGGTGGGAGGATTATTTGTTCGTTTAAAGTAGAAGGTCTGGTGGTGTGCAGGAAGGTTACTCAGAGTATGAAGATGGAGTTTTTTTTTTTTTTCTGAAAAGGTAGCATCAGCTTATGAAGGACCATTTAAAATTTTATTCTTTTCAACTGCAGTGAGTGTAAGTCTGGCAGATCCTTAGGCAGAAAAGTGGTTAATAAAATGTATATTACCGCCTTAAAACCATACCATTTAAGTAATAAAGATTCTAATGTAAACCATTAAGAGAGGGATACTGATTGGGATGTCGTTTTGTTCTAAAGTCCTTCGAATTTCTTATCTTGTCTCATGTTTAATGTTATTTGTGCTTTGGCATCTTGGGATTTACGTTCTTTGGGGGTTTGCTGTAATTGGTTGTGTTTGGCTTCGTGAGTAGCTGACTTCCTCAAAGGTCTGTGTTTTTAATAGTGGTAGAGTTATATTGGAGAAACCAACCCCCTTTATTTTGTTTTGTGCTGAGAGAGAATTTAAACGGGGGAGGCTGTGATGTCCCTACTATAGTGTATGGTCAAACATCACATGGATTTGCAGTGCACTATGGTTAGGTTTAATGCTATGGTATTGTGTGAACATGGGCACACGCAGATAGTGTGCGCAAATGGTCTGAGTTAGCAATAATGCGCCGGGGGAAGGGGTACGCAGCGTGCTTGCTCAGTAGGTTGGGAGGTCAAGGCCGGTCAGCTGATTGGTACACCAGAGAGTCGAGTATTGATCGTGGCCGTGAACCGCCACTCCCCTCCACTCTCCCCTAGGCCATGGGTGTCCGCTTTGGCGTAGAATGCGCGGTTCATAATTAATAGACTAAGGCAGGTCTGAGCCCCTTTTTGTGCCCCCACCGTGGGTGAAAGATGAAAGAAAACTTATGTGATTATCAGTTAATCGTTTCAACACATTTATTAACAGAAACAAACCGTTCTCCACAAGTACAAACGTATTGGCTCTGACGGACGGATTTGCTGTACAGATAATTTCTTTCTTTCTTATGACTCCAAACTATTAAGTCCTAATTTAACAGAACATTCGACTCGCAAAAGAAACTCCAAGCATATTTGCGTGCACGCGCCCCTCAAATATTTAACAAAAAAAATTCATTACAGTTAAACATCTCATTTCCAACAAATACGCTAAGAACAGAAAGAATGCCTCTTTTAAGGTCAATACCAACAAGTTTTTATTAGATTGGAATACCTTCGAACTCTTTCAATGTGTGAGCGAATTTGCTTTTCAGTTCCAGACTCTTCTCAACTAAAGGCGACCTAGTCGGCATTAAATTACTCACTTTGCAATAGCCTTCAACACCGTCACTGTCCATTTGAAACTACTCAATGGTTAAGTGTTCTTTTCAAATGTCAACATGACAGTCCTTTCGAGAGAAAGCGCTAAGTCATTAAAAGAATGAGAACGTGGAGCTAAGTAGACAAAAAGCTGTCACCCTACCTCTATTTCTTGCACCGAGTTCCAACCCGAAATACCCTCCAAAGATGGTGAAATTCTCCTGATGTCTCATTAATCCGAGTACGCACTTTAACTTGTAGGTGTGCCGCTAAAGGAAACAGTCTGCAGCATGAGCACAACTCCCCAGGTGCTCACAGCGTATATTGTTCCATTCATCCGTCCTCGGCTCATTCAACTCTTACTCTGCCCAACACGAAAAGATTACATCCCTCTCTCCCGGTGCGTGCCGCTGGCTGCCTCTTGCCCCTCCTCCTCCCCCTCCCCAATCCCGAGTGCGCAAGCGCCGAAGTGCCGTTGCCCACTGAGGCGAAGAGGGAGAAGAGGAGCGGGAAGGGGTCAGATTCAAGGAGGGAGGGAAAAGACACATGGAAATTAAGAGTAAAGACCACCCATACTAAACCCAACATAAAATTTACATAAATTAAATATGTCAAATCAACTTAAAAAATCTTAACCAAAAGTGGTTTAGCCAGAGGCGGGCGAGAAATCCCATGTGTGCGCTACGTAAATAATGGTCTAGGCAATTGGAATCCTAGCAAATTAGTTTCGTATTCATGTTGTCCGCCATCACGTAATCGTGAGGACGAGCTATGACGGTTTGTTGGAAGTTAGTGTGACGAAAGCAAACATGATTTGGTAGCATTTTTGACATGCTGGGATTTGACTTAGAATGTTTAAATAAAGCTGTATAGTTGGGCTTGTGTTAATGTAGACTTGAATGGGTTTAACATCTAGTTATGCGGTTCCTGGTGGAAAAATGAAAGTAGTTACCATTGTCTTTTTGGATACTACTGGTGGCAAGTGCACTTGTCGTTCTGTACTTTATTTAACTGCGGTAACTGTGCCGCATGTAGTACACCCATTGTGACATTCTAAGAGTCATGAAGACTTAACGTATTCAGCATTTCTTGTAAAAGCTACAGAATGTCTGCTGTTGGATGTTTGTGCCTGGTTTTAGGGCTCATTGCTGCTGATAGTAGAAAGGTTTGGGATGATGTTGTATGCCACTCCATTTATGCTGAATGTGCAATCTAACTGCTGCACCAACAGTGAAAGTAAATATTCCTGCATACATTTTTTTTTTATAATTTTAATTAATTTATCAATAGTTTTGATGCATATAGTGCAGGCTGATAATGCAACTAAAGAGGTTAATCTGAATGTATTTTATTTATTTGAGCATGATAAATATTAAAAGAGGTTGTTAGCGAGACTGTAATGAATAATTTGTGTATCTTACTTCAAGAGAAATATCATTATGATATTGCCACTTGTTACTGTAACAGAAATGTTATTCATTCTATTTGATTAACTGAAATTAAATTCATGACCCTGTTGGATTTTTCACATGTAAATTGTAGACGAATGCTACTTTTTTGTAGGTGAAGCGTTGACACAATATAATGTTGTTAGTGACTCTTAACAGGTACCCAACTAATTACGATATATAGAAATTTGCATATTGCTTGAACATTGGTATGACCAGTTATTGGCTCCAGAAATAATTTTTTTTAATATCATTGCTGAAGGATTTTCTTTGATGGCATCCACACTTAAGTGTGATGGTAAATTGTTTGTAATTTGGTTTTGTTTTAAATAAATTCTATTTTGCTTTTTCTGTGTAGACATATCTGTTGTCTGTTTATTTGGGTTTTGACTCATTGAATAAATCACACCAGATAACAAATTTATCGCCATGGCGATCACAAATCAACCAGATGCAAGGCTGCCAACTCTTGCTGGCAACTACCACGTTACAGTTGCCAACATAGTAGCATCTAGGCTGCCAACGTAATGAAGCCACTAGTCAGCAGCACAGGAGAATAAAATTATCTTCCAAGTTTTATTAACAAAGTCACTCACATCAAAGAAGTTTCACAATTATATATAATTTACACATAGCAACAAACAGTGAGACATATTGATACGTATGAGTGATGGCGATACATACCATATTTGCCGGCATATAGGGCGATCCCGCATATAAGACGAGTCATAGTTTTGAAGGTACAAAACCTTGAAAAAAGGTAAATCATTAATTTTGAAATTTCCGACAGAAAAATACGTTTTTCCTTTGCCAGAAACATTAAAAACTTAGTTTAAGTATTTTTAATGCATTAATTACTGTTATATAAGCGTCATAGGAGACATATAAATGAATAACATTAGCTACTACTGCCCGCCAGGCACCCAAGAGCCAAGGAAATGCATGGTGGCGGCCGGCGACGGCATAAGTTGCCGGCAGCCGTGCGCAACTTGGCAACGCCGGACTGAGGCATGCCGCGCACTACACGGCAACGCCGGGCTACAACAGCTGCTTGCAAGGTCATGGTATTCCTGTGCCTGTTGTCTGCCAGCCTAACGTGAGACACACACATGAATGTGTGATACAGTATCTAGCTCCTCGTTTTCTCCACCCGAGGGTTTTGTGCTGGCAAGGCAAATGATCTAAGTATGTGAACCTAGATCCTCATTTTTTCCACCCGAGAGTTTTGTGCTTGCGTAAAGAAGGATCAGCATGCGGACGTAGATCCTCGTTTTCTCCGCCCGAGAGTTGTGGGCTGGTGAGACAGATGATCTAGGCACGCGCTCCAACTGCATTGATCGCCGCTTCGCTGCGACGTAAACATGTGTCCTCTGTTATGAGTGAAGCTCATCAGAATTTCGTACCGTAAATTTTATTTATATATATATATTTAAAAGAAACGGGCACTTGTTTTTTTTTTTTGTGACAAGAAACACAATTCCTTGAAACATCATAAAACTCCACAGCTTACAGCTTAACTTTCAAAGATTTTTAGGTTACCAAAAATTTTTGCACTTTCATATAAGACGCGTAGCAATTTCTGAAGGCCGAAAATATGTAAAAATAGTTGTCTTATATGCCGGCCATGTCTCTTCGCCCGAAGAAGCTGCTATAAGCAGCAAAACGTCGCGTAACGCACTTCCACGATTATGTGTCATCGTATTTGTGTATCTGTCAAGTACTAAAACGTGAGTACTTGTGCTTCTGTCTTTTGTACATACTGGTAGCCTAGCGGCCTCTTCCTTTGTTTTACATTACTCTGTATAAAAATTTAGTGATTAATATAGAAAAACTATACCTAAGAACTAAGGTGAGATTGTAATGACACTGCTGCCACGTGTGGTTGGACATTACAATGCTTGAGGAGAAATGGATGAGTGAAGTCTCTGTGTATTGGCTGGTGCTAACAGCCTAGAAAGGAAGTTATCTGTAGTTCTAAATGACATAGCCATGGGTATACCTGGAGAAAAAAAAACAGCCAGTGATTTTCAGAATCAATATTAAATGGTTATTTTTTTAAGCAACTGGAGTATTTTTGGGATATAGTTTATTGCTACCGAATGTTTCTGATTCACAGACAACCCACAGAAAACACAGATGACAATAGCAGGGTTTTGGGAACTGGTATCTTTTGGCTGTCTACGAATCGGCAATGTTCACTAGCAATGTTATGTACCCAAAAAATCACTTCAGTTTTTTAGTTATCTTGTTCCTTATGGCATTCCACTTCTGCTGCTCTATTTATGAACTTCCAATGGCAGTTGTGTAGCTTGAAATGTAAACTAAATGTGTTTTGTTTATGTTTATAGCCATTATTGAATGCTTGTTTTGCTGCATATGTCAATATTTCGTGGTTAATTTTGACACTTTAGGAAAATACATGTAAGTTATATATGGAAATGCAAATTGTTATTAGGGAGAAGGTTTACTTTGTTGTTGCAGAAAATTCATTGAAATTGTTAGGAATGTTTGCTATACAATTGTTTGTGTCATGTTTGTCCTCCCATGTGTCATGTTTGTCCTCCCATGTGTCATGTTTGTCCTCCCATGTGTCATGTTTGTCCTCCCATGTGCTGTGTTTGTTCTCCATTGTATCACTATTATTATCTGTGTTTTAAAACATTTTTTTTTTCAAGTAATTCCAAAATTTTTTAATTTTACCTTGGTCAGCATCTACAATTGTTTTCTGATTGAAATTGATATACAAAGTTGTGTGGCTCTTATGTAAGTACTGGATTTTGAATCCGTAAGTCACGTCATATATTACTGGTTGCTACCTTAAATGTAAAAGTCAAACATGACATATTTTTCGACTAATGCAATCAAATGCTGCTTGGAAAAAAAAATTTATTTTCAGAAACAATTTTTTTTTCATGGCACACAACACAGTCTAATAGCTTCAAGAGAGACATTTAATTTTCAGAAACAATATCCAGTCTTTTACTGGTGCACACCCAAACACAAACAAATACGTTGGTTTCTATGTTTCCTTTTTGGTTGTAACTAAGGTGGCAGTGGTTATAAATCTAAGCTGTGTAGAGCACTAGAATTTTACTTCAGTGTGTGTAATTTTTTATTTACTTTATTCAAAAACACCAAAAATGAAATAATTTTAAAGATTAAGAAATAAATAAACAACGTTAAAAATCGTTGCTACGCTACTTACGTAGCCAAACTGAAGTAGTCAGTTCGGAAGTGCTCGTGCAGCTTTGGTTGGAGATGGACTCTGCCCAAAGAATATTGTATCATCATGGGAGACATTTCATTCTGCAGCTTGCAATAGGGAGTCAGTACTGCTAGAAGTGTAATGTCACAGCAGGCACTACACTCAGTCTTGTATGCTCTGAAGACTTGATTAATTTTATGAAGATGTTTTAAAAAATGCACATTCATAAAAATGACTTTGATGAATTTGTTATTATGTTGTATATTATGTATTCTGTAAAACATATTTACATATGCAGAACAACCAGAATAATCATTGAAATCATGAATCAACAAAAGGAAAGAAACTGAATTGGGTTCAGAATAATTAAAAAATGAACTCTACCCATCACTATAAGGATATCTATCGTATAATGCCAAAAATACCACCTGGATTCATTGGACAGGAAACTGGAAGCATGAATTGGTTTCTGCAACAGACTATCCATAAATAAACTTGTAGTGTTTCCAATTTGAGTCCCGTAAGGTAAAGATTTGTACGAATACACTGCGTGCTAGTTTAGTGCTATGCAAATAAAGTTGATGCCGTTGTCATTAGGGAAGTCGGACACATGTAGCTCCTGTCTTTTCCATAAAACATGAAAAAACTCCACCATATATATAGGTGTCTTAACCTCTCATTGCCAGTGAAGTCATTAGAAACAAACTGAACAATTAGTTTTAGCAGACAGGAAATCAGGAAAGAATCAGCCATGGTTTGTAATTTACTCATAGTATTTACGTACCTCAGTTTCAGTAAACAAAAATCAGGGCTGCTGGCCCAGGAATAGAACCAGCATCATCCAGAGTTTGTCCAGTAGTTTACCACTGCATTTGGCCCAGTTGTTTTCAAGCTGTGTAGTGATGTTGGTCTATTAAGTTTTTTTTTTAAAATCGTAGACAGATTTCTGGCAAGCATCTAGAATTTTGGTTGTTCTTATGTTCAGTAGAACCCTGATCTAACGATATCAGATATATTACATTCTCAGCACCCATCAGGAATATTAAATTTTAAATGTTAAATATGAAAATTTAAGCAAAATGCAAGAAGTAACAAGTTTTTCTTATTTACCTAATAATATTCCTTAGTATACTACTGTAACATAATGTAGTTATCTTATCATTAATTAGTAAGCCACAGCTTAAAAAAAAAGTAAAAATTGGCGAAAAATACTTACTTTAAATAGTGTTAACTGAAACACATTTGAAGTACATGTTTGTTGACGTAAGCCTGGTGTGCTACACATACATATGAGATGTGTGTTGCATTCTCTTCTTGCTTCTCCTTCCCACTTTGCAACAAAAAAATTAAACTTTATTTAGGAAATTTTAATGAAATTCATTATAAATATTGATTTAATTACATTTGTGTGATTACTAGGATAAAATAATGCTTATGAAATAAAAATAAGAACTTATTAATAATATGCTCAAAACAACACCAATAAATTTGCAATAAAACATAGATGACAGTATTATGGTATATTATGCAAAGAAAATAAAATTAAAAAAAACTGATTCCAATATGTTCATGAGACCAATTATGCAAAGAAGTAACACTTTAAGTGCAGAGGGAAAAGTTGCTGTCCTTTCCAAAAAGGCTGACCATTAACTTTTTAATGTGTTTGAATTTTTACAAAAAGGTTTTATATAATAGTATCGGTGAAGTGCTCCAGTGGTCTTTCATGTTAGGTCTTTCCTTTCAGAAACCCTTTTATGAATTATTACATTCATAAATTTTTTTTATTTCTCAGTTGGTGCTGTCTTCCAACTTGCAAGCCTCATACTTAGTCCCTAAAAGTCCCTAAACTAAAATATTGCCCCTAAAAGTCCCTTTATTCAAAATATCAGTTCCTATCTAAAGTCCCTAAAATCTATTTTGTTAAGTTTTTAATTTTTTTCCCAGCAGTAGTAATTACTCTCAATTAATCAACAATTGTTTGAAGATGTAAGGAATTCGTATTTCAGCCAATGCTTTGATGAAATAAAAAATGATGGGGGACCTAAATAAATATAAATTAGAATTTGATTTTGATCTGACAAGATTAGCAAAGTGGAAGACAAACATCAGGAGACACTTTATTGGAAGTGCAACTGCAGAGGATTTGAAGGAGAAAATTAGCGAAGCTCTTGGACATCAGTTTATCTCTAGCTGAACTTTTGACATTTGTCTGTAATGGGCCAAATGTCAACAAAAAAGTTTTTAGGTTGCTGAGTGATGAAGTTGCAGGGTTAAGAGGGCGTGGCCTTGTGCAAATCGGAACTTGTAACCTTCACCATCATCACAATGCATATACAAAAGGGCTTGATGAATTTGCAGACTCAGTGTCTGAACTTGTATTGTTAAAAATTTTTTCAATGTATTCTCTGCTAGATTTGAAGATTTTCAGAATATCCAGCATGATCTGCATCTTCAATCCTAAGTTTTTATCAAACATATTTCCTCAAGGTAGTTGACACTAGGACCAGGAGCTGAGAGACTCCTTGAGCAGTGGTGCATCATAACAGTATACTTTATAGAATTTGTACTATTGAAGAAGCCATCACTGATGAAAAGCCAGTCGTACAGAATCATTTCTTCATGCCTGAAAAATCCTTTGATGAAAGCTGAAATCCTTTTTGTCATATCAAGTGCTAAAATGTTCTAGGAGTACTCATAGATTTTCCAAAAAGAAACTCTTGTCTATAATTCACGTGATGTACAAGCACTTGGAGTAACTTTTAACTAAAATTAGTAATAAAGTTTTTCAACTTGGTACAGATCATGACTTTTCATTTGGTAGCATTTCTCTGAAAAGTCCTCAGAACATTTACATAAGTGAAGAAGTCGAGAATGAGCTTAAAAAGGTTAAAGAAATAGAAGCCCTCACCTTGTTTAAGTCGAAAGTTCAAAAACACTTCATGGTGTCTGGGAAGTACCTTCAGGAGAAGTGTAACATTAAAAGAGCTCAATCTTTTGTGAATTAACTATTTTGAATCCGAAAACTTGTAACGCTACATGTAACAAAGCAAAACTTCCGAGTGTGTTAAAAGTGATGCCCTTTGATGTCCATACAGACTGCCTGATTGAAGAGTGAAACATGATTAAAACAGAACCATTTACAGGAATCTGTCAAGAATATAATGAATTACTCAAAATACAAGGAAATTGCCAAGGTTGTTAAAGCCTCACATTCGTTACCACGTGGTAATACTGATATTGAACGAGGCTTTTTGACATCTGGAAATATTATCACAGAACAGAAAGAAAAAAAGATCTTTGAATGAACAGTTGAATGTCATAGTTGCCTTGAAATTTTAAAGGAATAAGCAAGCTTGTGTTCCAATCCATAGCCTATGCGAGATGTGCAAGAAGCAAATACCATCAGTACTTAAGAGGAAACCAAACTAAGAGCAAAGAAACTCCTTGAAGAAAGAGAGAAAGAGAGAAAAATTGCTGAAGTAGAAACCATCACAATTGAAAATCAACAACAGAAGAAGGTTTTTGATATAAAAAAAAATTTGGTTAAAGGCAGACTCGAGAAGAATAATACAGCTGACAGACTCCTTCAGCAAATTGCATCATTTATAATATGTGTATTCAAAAAGAATAAGCCTTGAAGGGTTACATGTAGCTCATGGATTAATAGAATGATATAAAGTTATAAAACTTAAAGAGGAGAAAGCTAACGAAGAAAAATACTTGCATGCGAAGATATTGGGGAATAAATCATCATCTGTTACAACTTCAGTTTTTGAGAGATCTGCCCAAAAAAGATTAATAAAACTGTAAATGAATATTTTTTTTTACAGTGTGAATTTTCTTTTATGTAACTTAACAAAATCATGTGTTTTTCAGTAATGTGTGTATTAGATGAGTCGAATGTTTAGACTGCCGAAAGTATTTTTTGGATATGAATTTTTCAATGTGTATAAAAATTTGATGTGTTCGTTTTTTACTTTTCCACTAAAAGTTAAATTTAGCCGTACTTCATTCAGGGTCAAATCAAAAACACTAATCAGCAAATTTTAATAGAATAAAAAATTTTCAAAAGGTTATTTGAGATTGTAGAGTCCAGCCAAGTACCAGTAGTTAGAATCTAGTATTTATGATTTGAGTACCCTGACTTTGATTTTTAAAAGGGCATGTTTTTTAATATAAGACATGTAATATGAAAGTGCGCAAGCCAAAAGCAGGACATTCATTCATATTTTATCATTGTTATATTAACTTGTTGCGATTTCTGAGAAAATTACGAACCAAAAAAAGGAAATACTTCTAACTTCTATGACCACCTTCATCATGCTAGGGAATATTTACATGATTGATCGATTGTTTTTTTAGAGTGTGTTATATTTGTTTGGAAGTCAAAGAATGTGTCTTATTTTCTATGCAAGTTTTTATTTTGTTAAGGGTGTGGCAACCACAATTTTCATCGCCATTTTTTGAATTTTTTATTTGTACCAGATATTTTTTTCTTATTATGGACACAAAATGTGACTAAATTTAGCTCTTATGAAATTTTTTTATCACTCGGAGTTTTCGCGTAATGACTCGTTAAAGTCGTATTTTGCATGTTTGTTTTGACTACACTAAAACCAACTGATATACCATACTCAAAAAAAATCACAGTGGATAAAGACATTGCAGGTTACAATGACATGCTCATAAAATTAAAAAATTAAATTATTTGAATTAAAAAAAAAAAATACTGAAACTGAAAATAAAAATTTTAAAAATTACAAAGTTAATTAACATAATGTAAATATTATATAAGAAGTTGAAGTCTTTTGAATAGAAATATGAATGTTCCAAGTTCTTGAATTATCTCAAACTACCACAATAATCGTAAACATCGTGAGGCAGCGTCCGATGAACATACACTCCTCATCTCTTAAAATGGTCCCCGATGGAGCCTGTTTCTGTTTGCTATCCTTCTTTGTGACGTAATGCTGCAAGGTTTCTAAAGAGTTTATCACACTTCCCGGTAAGTCAAATTCACTGTCTAGCAGGTTCTCTAGTACTTATAACGCGTTCACACAATCGTCTTTGGAGGGCCTCGCCATTGTCTCTTCCTCACTTTCTCCATCATCCGAACAATCCGGTTGAACCATGAAGTCGTCGCCATGTTCACCCCAGACCGCCTCTTCATCTGCAGCCCAAACATACTCCTCGTAGGTGCAGTCTGGGGCAGTCCTTGTCCACGTAGCATCATCACAAGGTGCACTAAAGGTACTGAAGCAGCCGGGCTGGGGTGCCGATGACGGTCCTGGCTGGGACTCGGCTACCATAACGTCATTCGGAAAGTCTGGGTCATCCTGGTGATCGCCGGTAAAAACATCAGCTCGATGTTTCTGAGATTCCGGATGTGGGGATGGGCAAGGCAGTTGTCAACGAAGAACACAATCCTGTGATTTTTGCAACCCATTTGACTGTCAAAAATTTGAACCCAGCGCGTAAACATGGCGGACGTATCACAGGCTTTTGTATTGTATTTGTAATCGCAATGAAGAGTCATGTGGCCCTTGAAGACCTGAGGTTTTTTAAATTTCCCTATTACAAGCAGGTTTCTCTTCTCACTGCCGTCCATGTTCGCGCAAAGCAGGACAGTGAGGCTTTCCTTGCTTCGCTTGCAGCCTTTGCATGTGTCCCCCTTTAACGCAAGTGTTTGGTCTAGAAGAAGATTGAAAAACATCGTTGTTTCATCAGCGTTGAAGATGTTTGATGTTTGTAGCGTTTCAATATGCTCTGGAGCACAGGCAGCCACTTTTCCACAGACCCAGCAGGGTCGCCTCGCTTTCGCCGGAGATTTTATGGCTGCTGATTATACTGTGATTTTTAAACCGGTCTAGCCATCCTCTCGACGCCTTGAATTCCAATCCCATCTTCAAAGCGAGCATGTCGGCCTTCTGCTGGATCATCGGGCCGCTGACTGGCACACCTTGTGCTCTTTGTTGTTGGAACCACTCAAACAGTGCCTTTTCCAGATCGGAACTCGTTGACCCTTTAAGGCTCTTAGCCCCGATGTTGCGTCCCTCCCTCTCCACAGCAGCGATGATGGCGTCCTTATTCTTCAACATCGTGAAGATATTGTGCCGCCGTGCTACCTCCGCTTTGCTCGTCTTATTCTGTTCCAAGTCCTAAATGATCTCATACTTCTGTAGAAGAGTGAAGGCTTTACGCTGGGTTTCACTCATCTCGTTGACAAATCAGAGTAGCAGTCCAAGGTTGTAACCGATAACTGCAAGCAGGGATAGTCAATAATTTGAAGCACAAAAATGAAAAACCAAAACAGTAAACAAAATCAAAAGCCAATCAAACTGCTTAGAGGTCGTCAATAATCAATTTAGTAGTAGGTTCCACAAAATCCAAAATAACAAAGCCGAAAATGGTCGTCCAATAAGACTTAGGAGACATAACCGAAAGCAGAATAATGCACGAACAGACTGAAGGCTGAAGCAGTGATGCGGCGTGGGGGTTGTGGATTCAAGAGTAAGGTGATTTGCAGTGATATGAAACTCGCTCTACCATTGGCTGCTGTTGTGGCTAATCACATACAAAGGGGCAAAGGGTTTGGATGTGGAAACTTACATCATTAACTTTCACTGTTGCTAAGTGCACATAAAGTGTACGCTGTTCACGGTAAAATGAACACTTTTCAAAGTCATTTCCGTGGCAATACCAATCAATACATATATTTTGTAGTGGTTTCGGATGTAAAATTGTACATACTGTAGTTGATTTGAAAAGTATACTGTACTTTGTTTATTATAAAAATGGAAATGTTTTGCGGAAGAATACAAATTGGCTGAGGGGGAAAAAAGTAGCTATAGGTGTTCAAAAGTGTTCATTTTACAGTGAACAACAGCGTATAGCATGGTGGTATGCAGTGGTAATATACAAAAGGGGGCGGGAGGATAAAGTGGCAAGTGGTGAGTGGTAAAGGGACGGACAGCACAGCATCTTTCTACCTACCACCACTACAATCAAGTGTTTACGTACCATGTTTGTGCCACATGCGCAGTAATAATGCAGCAGACATCCTGCTTCACATTGCCTCATAACTCGACACCATCGGCCAAGCACGCATTGACTTTACATATTACAGTCAGCCTGCCTTATCCGCGGTAATTTTTTCAATGAAATCCGTGAATGTGCGAAACCGCGTATTTACAAGACACCATAATAAACTGTGTAAATCACCATATGCAATTTATGGTATTGTTTCCCTACCCTCTCTAAAGTACGACTCTATACAGTGTTTTATCGCACAGTGGTCGCCATCACGTAATCGTCACATCTAATTTTTGAGACTACAGAAACTGTAAAAATACTTTCATCGCATAATCGTCGCACCACAATATTCTGTTTGTTTCTGCATCAGAGATGTTAAAGTACGCTCAAGTACAAAGTACGACACTAGTAGAACAAAATGGCTGCTGCAAAAATCGATTATAGTTAGTACCAAAATATTCCACTGGAATGAAAGTGGAACATAGCGTTACTACTTCAACAGTCTGCCATCTTGTGTGCTAGTCTTGCGCGTGGACTTTCCCAACTGAACGTAGTATATCTATGACAATGCAAAATAAAAACGAAGTTTGTAAACACTGCAACGGCAATAAAAGGTAGCGGACTCGCAGAAGCTGAAACCAAAATCTTCAAGAGAAACGGAACTTATAAAACTAATATTGATTGGTTTTCTAATAACCAAAAGTGTAAATTTACCTGTAAATACTGCTAATCACGAAATGTGTTCCCACCAAATGTGCCTATTTAATTATGAACGAAGCCTAACCTAATCTCTTCTAACATGTAAGTAGAAATTTAGTCATTGTTCAGAGTTCATCTGTCAGCAGACCTGCCAAAAATATTGACTTACTTTAATATAAATAGGGTTAGTAACGAAAAATGTTGGTTTAAAATTTTTTTCTATTACTGGAATTTTACTCGAATAATAGTTGCACCTTTGATCTTTTGCATTCAATTTGGCAAAAAATATGTGACTATTATGCTGTAAAACACGGTATGTGCGAATATCATCGTCAATACATTCGGGAAGTACTACTCAATAACATTTTAAATTGTATAAATATCAAATAATGTGTGCAGCGTGGCACATGTTGCATACAGCGACAGCAAGGCCAGCATCGGTGAAGTGGCAACAGCGCGCGACGAGACAGGTGGTCGGCTGCCGCTAATATCGCCAAACACAGAATGGAGCGGCTTGATGTGCCACGCTATCTCGCCGCCCTTTGCGGCCACGGACATGCGCTGAGAGGAGTGAGAACCGACGTATTGAATGAAATTTGGTAACACGTAATTTTTAATGTTTTTTAATGTGTTACTGAGTACTACAGGTACAGTCTTTGAAGGAGACATTACTCTGCAGACCATGGAATCGTGTGTGTCTGCACACAGCACACGGCCACTCCGACGAAGCAGATACTGTGGCTGACGCAATGAGTGTAGAGCGAGACTAGCTGGCGGCGGCATTATCAGCTGCTCGTGTGCCGGCGGCGTTAGCAGCTGCTTGTGTGCCGGCAGCGGCTAGTGGCGCGCGGGAAAATACGAATTAACAAACATTTCTTATTTATATTTTGAGTTTGTTTTTATTATTTTCAGTCGCGGTTGGTGATAACTGTGGATGCGACGTCCGCGGATAAGGCTACTGTAGTAACGGCGGCAGCATAATGTTATCTACGTATTCTGAAAAAGTGTGTTATTGTTACAAACCCAATTTTAATTTTTTTTTTTGAATTTTAAATTTGACAGTGCCTGAGAAAATTTTCGTTTAATCGTTGTCGCAAAATCCGTGGTTGTAAAATTGGTGTTCTACTGTAGTGAAGGTTAAACTCATTTGTATTATCGGTATTTAATATCAGTACAGTCTGTTACCAATATTCTCTGATCTGATACTGCCAATATTGGTGACACGGCACATCAGTATCAGCTCTGCCCTGGTTAAAAGTACATTGTGTTTTTAGTAATGTTCATCTGTAAATGTTTAGGCGATAGTCGAATTGTATGATCTGAATTTGTACATAGTTTTTAAAATATGCCGTTGGTAAATACATTTTTAGGTGCATCAAATACAGACTTTAATGTGTGCTTGCAGGGCATGCCGTGGAAAAAATTTGTCTCTTATTGTGCGGTTCTCTAACCCGGGCCGACCCGTCGATGACATAGAGGTCTTCACGCACAGCAACGACACATTAGCATCACTGAGGCGCCAAGTGCTACGCCGCATCAAGGCAAACAGTGCCAGCGTAAAGCTGGACCTCTTTATGAATGGAGAGCTGCTGGACCCAGTGGATGATAAGAAGCTGTTGAAGCTGCTTTCTCAAGTTCCTCTTAGAGATAAAATGGTAAGTGCCAGTTTTCTTTGTTATCCTGAACAGTTTATCTTTTTTACATTGTTTTTAAATATAGTAAGTGAATTCTCAGGGGGAAGAAAAAAAATTGTTGAAAACAGAAAATAATTAAATGAGTTTCTTTGGAAACTAAAGTAGAACCTTAATAGAAATGTAGTGTATAGAATTCTTGTATTTATCATATACTTTCCGTGGTCCTGGTGAAATACCTATTAACTTAAGGTAAAAATGTCAATTTACATTAATGTTTGAATGATTATTTATTTTCTGTATTGATAGTACAAGTAGTTCGTTTTTGTCTGGTGAAATTATGTTTAAAAATTGTTAAGACATTAAGAAAAGAGGGCCGTAATATCTATATATTTTAAGCCAACAACACTACTAACAACCACATGTGCAAAATTGTGACAGATCGAAACAAACCAGCATGCATAGAAGATTCCGCACATCAGGTGTTTTGGTCAGCACTCGCGCATGAAAAAATTTTCAAAATTGTGCAGCAATCGAATGTTGTGGGGTCATTCCATGTGAAATCAGCAAATGTGGGTTGCTAGTCTAATGTGTATTATTTTTATGATTAAACTATGATTATTATCATTATTCAATAGGCGAAAACATTTTTTATTAAATTTTCATCTCTCACTTTATTGGATGTAGGCCCTTTTGTACAGTGACCTGCGCAGCAAAATTAGCTATTGCAACCATTTACAAAAAAAAATCTATATTTAATTTCCCATTACAGATATGTTGTTTCCGTTTTCACTAACATGCAGATAAAGGCTCAAGCTTTATTTTAATTATTATAAACACAACTTTCTTATGTAGTAAACTTTTATTAGAAGGGCTTAAATTTGGGTTTCAGAAGCTTAATAAAACCATTTTTAACTTCTTTCAGCTTAAGAAGGGCTATGAACCATAAACGTTAAAATTTTTTTTTAACGCCTTAGGTACCACTTTGACCTCATGCACTCAATCAACTTTGTTTTTCCACCCTTGCAGTGACATAAATGTTTAAAATCCAATAAATTTTAAAAAAATTGCAGACCAAAAAGGGGTGCAAGGAAAATTGTTTTGTTTTATGGGTACATAATCCTGTTGGCATGTAACCAATCCCCACAGAAAAAGTTTTGTGGTTTAAACTGTTAGTTACAGTTACAGTAGAACCCTGTTATAGTGTTCCCATTTATAATGTTTTCCTGGTTATAATGTTACGTTCATTTGGTCCCTCAAGCTCCTTGGCAATAGGAAACTACCCTGTTATAATGTTTTCCCATTTATAATGTAAATATTTTTTTTTGGTCCCTCCAGAAACATTATAACAGGGTTCTACTGTATTAACACTCAAATATCTTAAAAAATCTCTTCAAGGTTTCAGATGCTAAAAAAAGAGCCGTTAATTACAACCGGTATCTTACAATGGGCTTTAAACTACAAACATTTGTTATTTTTTATTAACAGCCTGCGAAATATTCTTCGACCTTGTACACTGAATTTATAATTTTTTACACCCTTAATAAAAAAAAAGATCCACAAAATCAATACACGTGCAGATATGAAAAAGCTACTTAACAAAGTAATATACATTTTTAAAATTGTTAGCTTCTAAATGTTACTTATAAAACAAACTAAATTAAGTATAATTCTTAAAAGTGACAGTTATAAGTTGTAAATCACCCATGAAGTTAGCATATATGTTTATTTTTTATGAAAATAAAAATGTTAAATTTTAAGGATTATGGCAATTAATAATTTATAGAAGCTTAAAAATTTATCCTCCATATTATGTTAACAAGCCTACATGTCTGCTGTTGTGAGAAATGTGTTTGTTTAATTGTTTATGTCTTCAGTCAAACCTGCACAGACCTGGTCTTATGTTTGCAGAACTCACCAAAGCGTTAAACTCATAAGTACTGCGAAACTTGATAGCTGTACGGACCTTATCAAGAAGACTGTGTGTGACATCAAAAATGAGTTACGTATGTTTGGGGAGTGTAATGAACTGCCTATCAGTTGAAGTTCTTCGAAGCAAATTTAACCTGGAAAATGTAGAAGAAACTATTACCTACCACCAGTAGATCACAACAAATCCCTGTGAACTTGTGAGACAGTTGTGGCGACCTATGAAGAGTTAAAAAAAAAACCTGTTGAGTAAAAATTAACACATTTGAAAAGCCATCACTAATTAGCAAAAATGCAGTCAAAGAGACATCAACCCTAGTATCAAGAAAGTTATCTATTTCAGAAGGTGCTGCCCAACAGGGAAGGGGGGGGGGAGGAAGTCTGAGAATTTGTAGTTCAAAATAGTGAACAGAATGAAAAAGTTGCTCACATGTCTGAACTTGAAAAACAGTATGCACTTGCGGAGTATGTCAGAGGGCGATTCCTGTATTTCTGCTTAAGGTTCTAGATGATTTCTTGGTCCAGTGGCTGCAAAACATTAGTTGTATTTGCCAGTAGAAACATCAATTTAACATTGTTAGTGTAAGTCCTTCAATGTAGTATATATGCTGTACATCTGTCCAAGAGCAGCAAAATATTTCTGTTCATGCAGGCCATCATGCGATCCCGTTTCCAAAGCCGTGCTTGGAAAATTTTAGTTATAATTCATGCGGAAAAGTTACTTTCATAGTCACTAGGCAATTTTTTGACCTTCTTGTAACAGCTTGGATGTTTTGATTTTCTTACCATAGGAGGACGGATTATGGTACTATCATCTTGGTTGCAACACAATAAGGCTGTTAAACGTTCCTTGCTGTGTTTGCTACCATGGCATTTTACATCTGTAACAGCAAGAGTTTTGTTTGGCAGAAGGTTAAAAAAATTCCTGTTTCGTCCATGTTAAAAAGTCTCTTGAGTCATACTGTTCTAATGTCAACATAGCTGTTTCTAACCACTCGGAGGCCTTTGTCTTGTCGACTGTAGCAGATTCTCCACAAACCATTTTGGACACAAAATAATTTGGTTTTTTAAAACTTTTCAGCCAGCCGTTACTAAATTTAAAGTCACTGATACCCAACTTTAAAGCTATGGAATCAGCATTTTCCTGGATCACCTGACCAGAGACTGGAAAATTTGCCACATGCAATTCGTGGTACCATTGCACTAACTTTTCCTCCATCTCTTTATGTTTTGGGCCACGCAACCTTTTCCTTTTCACAATGTTTGTACCCGATGCACTGTCAAAAGCATTTTCGATCTTCTCGCAATTTTTCAAAATCGTTGACAGCGACGAGAGAGGAATGTCGTACTTCTTTGCAATTTCAGTTTTAGTTTTCTCGTTTGCATCAACATCTTAAATTATTTTGAATTTGGCTTTAATAGTTTGTTCGTTTCGCTTCCGTTTCGATGCCATCTCAAGAAAAAAATTTGTTTACCTTAGAAATCCTTATTAAACAATATTTTTTATTAGTATTTTCTCTTGTTGGGCCCAAAAACGACTTCGTATTTCACATTAACATTTTTTCGTAATACACGAACCATATAACCTATAAAGGCGTGTACAAGTTAAAGGGGCCGAACAACTTCAACTTTGTTCTATAGTGTATTTCGTATTTACAGCGTATTTATTAACGAGTTGTGACTGTAACATAATATGAAACCTAATTCAAAATTCTCTTAATCTTTGCAAGTGCCTCAGGCACGAAGACCTCACTGCTTCATTCCTTAAGGTCAAAAGAGTTTAAAGATAAGTAGTCTCACTTCATCTTTCCAAGAATCAAACTTCATGTTTAAGGTAACAGTACTGTATATACTCACAGTGGAGGAAATGTCAAATGCCTAGACTATATTGCTTGTGTGTATGGCGATCAATGGTTTATTGGGAAAGTGCTAGAGGTGTCAGAAGGACATGACAATGTTAGATTAGTATTTTTTCATCCATGTTGACCACCTACTACCTTAAAATTTGAAGAAATGAATGTTTTGTAGGTGAAAAAGAAAAATTTTTTACACTTTTTAATACCTACTGAGTTCTCGACTGCCTGTGGAAGAGTATATAACATTTCCCAAGGAAAAACACTTACCTATCACCTTAAAAATGAGATGAAAAAATATATATGCGAATATTAAGTACGCTACTATGGTAGACTATGGAATAAACTTCAATAACAGCTATTGGGAAGTGGGTTAAATGATTCAGTTATTTTGAATAATTACTTATTATTTTATTCTATCATTTTGAAAAGTATTGCATTTTAATCTTGGTTTATAAGTTCTTAATGGTGATTACAACTAATGAACTTTCACTTTTAAACATGATACCAAACTTAGATTGTTTGATAAGTTTGAGAAGCTAACGATTTAGAAAATGTATACTACTATGTTAAGTAAGTGTTAGTGTGATGCCTCTGTAAAAGTAATTCTGTAAATAGCAATCTTTAGTCACTCCTTATCACAAGAAAAATGCATAAACACTGTGAAACATACCCATTCTCATTGACTTAGTGTGAAAATATAATATTATTTATTAAATTAAGTTACTGAGATTTTTCTTTACAGATGTCTTAAGTTGTTTATGTTCTTAAAGCCCAGTGTGCCGTTACAGCGTGTAGTGGTGCGGCCATGCTGCGCGCGTGGTCTGGTTGTGTAGGATAGGGGAGGGGAGAATGACCAATTAGCCTTGGCTTGTCTCCCTCTCAGCTGGCTGTGTGTGCACAATAAATACTGCTAGGCTCGCCTGATGTGAAGAACCACACCAAGAGAACAGCTCGTATTGTAGTGAAACACCTAATTCACACTTTTTAAGGGGACATAAGGAACAAATTTAAATTGTGGGAAATGCACTATTATTCAATTTTCGTGGGTCATGAATTTCAAATACTGTAATACATCCTCGCACAAGACCAACAAAAGAATTCATTATATCTTAATTAAACAAAACAAAACTTAAACGTTTTTCAGAGTACAGATAAAATTTTTCTTAAAATTGTTTATCCAAAACTGTTGACATTTCATGTTCTACATAGTAGAAATAAATTTTTATTCAGAAAATAATAACAGAAAATACGAAACAGTGTGTAGTATAAAAAAGATACTGCTCTCTTCACCTTCAGCAAGATGATTATCCATGATGTCTTCCACACTTGTAATAACACTGTGGTCCAGTTGTAAATAGTCGCTGAACTGTTGGTATGGTGACAGTTGTTTAAAATATGCATCAACGTCAATCAAGTTAGTACATTCATCTACACGATCACCATTGGTAAAGAAACCAGTTTTGCAGAAACATTTGCTGAGTGTAGTTGCTGTAACCTCTTTCTAAGCTCATGCTGTGGAGGGCAGTAAGTATGGTAACTTTTAGTTCCATTGGATTTTTGCCGTAATCCAGCATTGTGACTGCTCTAAAAAACAATGCATTTCCGATAATGACATTTTAACAAGTTGATAAGGCCCAAATCAAGAGGCTGTAGTGCATTTGTTCAATTGGTTGGAAAAAAACAACCTTCACGTTTTTCAAATCTACATTCACTTTATGCGTAGGAAATTGATTGATAGACAACAGAATGTTTCTGTTTTGAACTGCCATCTTTCTATAAAATGTTGCTAGTTGACATTCAAATAATCCACTATTCATCTAAGCTTTTATGTTGGCATCATACACAGGTAGAAGAGTTTTGGTGTTCTTAAACCACTGTGGGTTCTTTGATTTACCGTTGACAAACAGAGAGATTTTTCAGAGTCATCTGCATTTACCAAAAACACGTAGTGCAGTTTTTACTAAGTTTGCTACCATGACAACTTACCCACCTGAAACATTTATTTTCTTGTTTGTGAAAACATTATAAAACAAACCGGTCTCGTCAGCAAGAAACACGTCTTTTGTCGAGTATCCTGCCAAATTATCTGTCAGTACCACGTTTTTGCCATTCCTCTACAGTCTTGTCATCCACCCCCTTTGCTATCACCAGAAACAAATTCATAAACAATTTTATGGTGGTGGTGAAATCTGTCAATCCAGCCATTTGAAGCTGTGAATTTGTATATTCCAAGCTTTAATTAAGGCAGTGATTTCAGCCTTCTCTAGCAAAATGTTACCTACCGATAATTGGAAGATTGGATCCACCAGCACCAATAAACCACTCGTACAACAATCATTAAAGTTCTTTGAATTTTGAGTCTTTCACATACACTATTTCTGCTACTTTGTGCCAGGCCTACACTGAGCACAATTTTTTATGATTGTGTTCAAAGTACTAATCTGAATGTTGAATTCCTTTGCAAAAACCACCCTCGTGCCCACATGCTTGTTGAACTTTGTGGTTATTTTAAACTTTTCATGTGCTGATAAATTATTACACATGAATGTATTCTTTTCCAAGTTGTGTAAATATGTTTGCCAAGTATAATATAATAATCAGTAGTAAGAAGAAAAGCAACACACAAAAAATATATCACTCGTAACTTCAAGACTTCCAATCACACTTTACCGGATGTAGGAATCATGAAAATCACAACACACGAAGATGCCGCATATTGTATGCGTATTCTACGTTGGAAAAAGGTACTAGTTGTAATCAATTGTTGACATTTGACTAGTTGCACTCTCTGCTCACGACTCCTATGCCACGATAGTGAAAAAAAAGCGCAAGGATGCCATAATGAAAATAAGAAATAATTTTGATGTATCAAAATAAGTTCCAGTGACACCATCTTAAAAACCACGAGTTTAGTGAACTGCTAAATGATTGTGACTTAGTACCTAAATAAATATGCATTAGTGAGAAAACTTAAACAACTAGAAAGTAAATACGAGGTTTCATTGTATTTATGTGAAAGAATATTGCAACAATGTAAAACCTTTCAGTGCAGCTGTTCTATTTTCTGTGGTTATTGTGTTCAAATTGTTGCCGCGTATGTCTCCATTATAAGATTTTGAGCAATACCGTTAAGTGTTCATTAAAGAACAATAATTTAAAAAAAGTTATATTTTTTGAAAAACCAGTACACCTATTAGAAACACCAATTTGGAGTCTCTCAAAATGGCTAAAAATGGACTTTTCAAGGTGCTGTCACATATAAAATAAAGATTGAATTACTCGCCGGTTAAAGTCTTTGGGATATAGGAAAAATCATAAAACTATGGCACTGCACACCAGTTTAATGCTCTGCATTGTGGGTAGAGACAAAATCAGTGTGTTAACTGTACTACAATGTAGTGCACGTGCTTAGTCACAAGTTGACTTCAGTACAGTATGAAACTGTGTAAAAAAAAAAGCAGGATTTCTTGTCCAGGATGATTCTATGATTGACGATGATGTCAGTCCTGCCCAGTGGGAAATTTTGGGTAACAATGTTAAGAATTTGTCGTGTGAAGCCAGATCAACCCCAACCTAAAATTCTTTATTTTTTTCTGAACATTGTTAGTGGGAGTGAACAAGTGTTCATTCCTTGTATAATGTTGAACAACATGTTGAAATTAGTTTTCATTTTAGGAAACATACAAGATTTTTTATCTTCTATGGCTTTTTTTTTCCAGTTAGACTGAAAACCATTCACTTCCTTGCGTCATACACAATTTTTGTGCTGTCCGTTCAAAAATGTGTGAAATTGGTTCTATTGTACTTCATTGAGGTTATGTCCCATTCTGTTCGAAAATATACAGTGTTTATTGTTAGTTTTGGTACTTTTGTTAAATGAATTAATTTTTTGTTCTCTTATGTTTAAAAGTATTTGTATTCAGTCTCTCTGAATCAGTATCCCTTTACTCTGTATCACATACTCCTACATAAGACTCTCTTTGGGTTTTGTTAGCATTAAGAAGCTTTGAATGTGCATGTTGCTGGGGGTTGTTACAGTTGCTGACAGCTAAGCTGTCGCAGGTGAATGCAAACATGCCCAGCTCCCCGGACAGCAGCTCTGATAGCTCAACTAGCTCACCGCAGCACCTGTATGATAGCCCCAACCTGGAGGCAGAGAACAGTCTACCTGGTGTTGTGAGTACCTTTGTAATTGTCATTATATATCATAGAATTCATGTGATCTTTCATTTCTGCAGGGGTTTGTTATAATTACAGTAACTGAACTGTTTTTGTGGACATACACCATTGCCCACAGTAGCATACATCTATAAAAATGGGTCATTTTATCAACTTGTTTCAGAAAAATGTGTGTTTAGTTTGTAAACACCAGACTGTCATAGATAAAAATGTTTCATGAAAGTAAACTTCTTATCAACCATAGTCAACCAATTAACAAGAGTGGTAATGCTGAGGGTATATTGTAGTGGATGGTTTGTATGCCAGTGTACAGTCTCTGATTTAGCCGGTATGGTTATGGCTAGAGGTACATGAAAAGCACATTTTGCGATCGATGTTAAAGATATGCAATATTTTGACTAATTTGGGAAATTATGAAATAGTTAGGCTTGTGGGCGTTTTTATTGAGGTATGCAATACCTGCAATTGTTAGTGCTGGTTACTTGTAATACGGTATGTACTGTGCTATTTTCAAGAAGGAACTACAGAAACGTTATTAATGTTCATTGGTACAGGGCATTGCAATTTTATTTACTGAAAATATTGTTATGCAAATACAGTATAGGTAAGTTGGTGATACCACATTAACAGATGTGTGTGCACATAGTCAGTATTCACTGCATACTACATGGTGGCATTCAGTTCAGTTAAACACAAATTTTGCAATATGTACATACATACTTTGTATTTATTATATACAAGAAGCAGAATAAATGCATTGGAATATAGTTATCAGTATGAGATGTAGCAGGACATTCATTATTAGAGAGAGTGAAAAATAGCATTTATACTTGACATTTATAGCATTTACATATTTGCTTGTAGCATTTTTATAGCGTTTATTACTAATTTTAGACCATTTTATAAGAGCTTATTATACTATACGAAAAAAATGTACTTACATCTAAAATATTAAAAAACTATAAAAATAAATGATATAGGCCCTAATTGTCACAACAC
>PNEQ01117591.1:0-12585 GCA_003012365.1 Medauroidea extradentata | reverse complement strand
AACGACTTTAAGGACTGGTGAGTATTAGTAACCATGAGGTTGTAGCGATGAAGAAGACTACTGTAAACACAGGTGAAGTTAGAGAGTGTGGAATAACGACTTTAAGGACTGGTGAGTATTAATAACCATGAGGTTGTAGCGATGAAGAAGACTACTGTAAAAAAAGGTGAAGTGAGAGAGTGTAGAATAACGACTTTAATGACTGGTGAGTATTAGTAACCCTGAGGTTGTAGCGATGAAGAAGACTACTGTAAACACAGGTGAAGTGAGAGAGTGTGGAATAACGACTTTAAGGACTGGTGAGTATTAGTAACCATGAGCTTGTAGCGATGAAGAAGACTACTGTAAACACAGGTAAAGTTAGAGAGTGTGGAATAATGACTTTAAGGACTGGTGAGGATTAGTAAACATGAGGTTGTTGCGATTAAGAAGACTACTGTAAACACAGATAGAGTTAGGGAGTGTGGATTAACGACTTTAAGGACTGGTGAGGATTAGTAACCATGAGGTTGTAGCGATGAAGGTGACTACTGTAAAGCACGGGAAGTAAGTCAGTGTTCAATAAATAACTTTCAGGACTCGTGAGAATTAGTGTCCGTGTTTGTAGCGATGAAAAAGACTACTGTAAACACAGGTAAAGTTAGGGAGTGTGGATTAACGACTTTAAGGACTGGTGAGGATTAGTAACCATGAGGTTGTAGCGATGAAGGTGACTACTGTGAAGCACTGGAAGTTAGGGAGTGTTCAATAAATAATTTTCAGGACTCGTGAAAATTAGTGTCCGTGTTTGTAGCGATGAAAAAGACTACCGTAAGCACATGTGAAGTTAGGGAGTGTGGAATAACGACTTTAAGGACTGGTGAGGATTAGTACCCATGAGGTTGTAGCGATAAAGAAGACTACTGTAAACACAGGTGAAGTGAGAGAGTGTGGAATTACGACTTTAAGGAGTGGTGAGGATTAGTAACCATGAGGTTGTAGCGATGAAGAAGACTACTGTAAACACAGGTAAAGTTAGGGAGTGTGGAATATCGACTTTAAGGACTGATGAGGATTAGTAACCATGAGTTTGTAGCGATGAAGAAGACTACTCTAAAGACACAAGAAGGTACGGAGTGTGCAATAATGAATTTAAGGACTCGGGAGGATTAGTATCCGTGTTTGTACCGATGAAGAAGACTACTGTAAACACAGGTGAAGTTAGGGAGTGTGGAATACCGACATTCAGGACTGGTAAGGGATAGTAACCATGAGGTTGTAGCGATGAAGAAGACTACTGTAATCACAGGTGAAGTGAGAGAGTGTGGAATTACGACTTTAAGGACTGGTAAGGATTATTAACCATGAGGTTGTAGAGATGAAGAAGACTACTGTAAACACAGGTGAAGTGAGCGAGTGTGGAATTAAGACTTTAAGGACTGGTAAGGATTAGTAACCATGAGGTTGTAGCGATGAAGAAGACTACCGTAAACACAGGTGAAGTTAGAGAGAGTGGAATTACGACTTTAAGGACTGGTAAGGATTAGTAACCATGAGGTTGTAGCGATGAAGAAGACTACTGTAAACACAGGTGAAGTGAGAGAGTATGGAATTACGACTTTAAGGACTGGTGAGGATTAGTAACCATGAGGTTGTAGCGATGAAGAAGACTACTGTAAATAAAGGTAAAGTTAGGGAGTGTGGAATAACGACTTTAAGGACTGGTGAGTATTAGTAACCATGAGGTTGAAGCGATGAAGAAGACTACTGTAAACACAGGTGAAGTGAGATAGTGTGGAATTACGACTTTAAGGACTGGTAAGGATTAGTAACCATGAGGTTGTAGCGATGAAGAAGACTACTGTAAACACAGGTGAAGTTAGAGAGTGTGGAATAACGACATTAAGGACTGGTGAGTATTAGTAACCATGAAGTTGTAGCGGTGAAGACGACTACAGTAAACACAGATAAAGTTAGGGAGTGTGGAATAACGACTTTAAGGTCTGGTGAGGATTAGTAACCATGAGGCTGTAGCGATGAAGAAGACTACTGTAAACACAGGTATAGTTAAGGAGTGTGGAATAACGTCTTTAAGGACTGGTGAGGATTAGTTACCATGAGGTTGTAGCGATGAAGAAGACTACTGTATACACAGGTAAATTTAGGGAGTGTGGAATAACGACTTTAAGGACTGGTGAGGATTAGTAACCATGAGGTTGTAGCGATATTGAAGACTACTGTAAACACAGGTAAAGTTACGTAGTGTGGAATAACGACTTTAAGGACTGGTGAGGATTAGTAACCATGAGGTTGTAGCGATGAGGAAGACTACTGTAAACACAGGTAGAGTTTGAGAGTGTAGAATAACGACTTTAAGAACTGGTGAGGATTAGTAACCATGAGGTTGTAGCGATGAAGAAGACTACTGTAAACACAGGTAAAGTTAGGGAGTGTGGAATAACGACTTTAAGGACTGGTGAGGATTAGAAACAATGAGGTTGTTGAGATGAAGAAGACTATTGTAAAGACAGGGGTAGTTAGGGAGTGTTGAAATATGACGTTAAGGACGAGTTAGGATTAGTAACTATGTGGTTGTAGCGATGAAGTAGACTACTGTAAAGGGTGGAGACGGTAAGGAGTGTGGAATAACGACTTTAAGGACTGGTGAGGATTAGTAACCATGAGGTTGTAGCGATGAAGAAGACTACTGTAAACACAGGTAAAGTTAGGGAATGTGGAATAAAGACTTTAAGTACTGGTGAGGATTAGTAACCATGAGGTTGTAGCAATAAAGAAGACTATTGTAAAGACAGGGGAAGTTAGGGAGTGTGGAATAAATATTTTAAGGACTGGTGAGGATTAGTAACCTTGAGGTTGTAGCGATGAAGACTACTGTAAACACAGGTGAAGTGAGAGAGTGTGGAATAACGACTTTTAGGACTGGTAAGGATTAGTAACCATGAGGTTGTAGCGATGAAGAAGACTACTGTAAACCCAGGTGAAGTTACGGAGTGTGGAATAACGACATTAAGGACTGGTGAGAATTAGTAACCATGAGGTTGTAGCGATGAAGAAGACTACTGTAAACACAGGTATAGTTAAGGAGTGTGGAATAACGACTTTAAGGACTGGTGAGGATTAGTAACCATGAGGTTGTAGCGATTAAGAAGACTACTGTATACACAGGTAAATTTAGGGAGTGTGAAATAACGTCTTTAAAAACTGGTGAGGATTAGTAACCATGAAGTTGTAGCGGTGAAGACGACTACTGTAAACACAGATAAAGTTAGGGAGTGTGGAATAACGACTTTAAGGTCTGGTGAGGATTAGTAACCATGAGGCTGTAGCAACGAAGAAGACTACTCTAAAGCACGGGAAGTTAGGGAGTGTTCAATAAATAACTTTCAGGACTCGTGAGGATTAGTGTCCGTGTTTGTAGCGATGAAAAAGACTACCGTAAACACAGGTGAAGTGAGAATGTGTGGAATATCGGCTTTAAGGACTGGTGAGGATTAGTAACCATGAGGTTGTAACGATGAATAAGACTACTGTAAACACAGGTAAAGTTAGGGAGTGTGGAATAACGACTTTAAGAACTGGTGAGGATTAGTAACCATGAGGTTGTAGGGATGAAGATGACTACTATAAACACAGGAAAAGTTAGGGAGTGTGGAATAACGACTTTAAGGACTGGTGAGGATTAGTAACCATGCGGTTGTAGCAATGAAGTAGACTACTGTAAACACAGGTAAAGTTAGGGAGTGTGGAATTACGACTTTAAGGACTGGTAAGGATTAGTAACCATGAGGTTGTAGCGATGAAGAAGGACTACTGTAACTCAGGTAAAGTTAGGGAGTGTGGAATAACGACTTTAAGAACTGGTGAGGATTAGTAACCATGAGGTTGTAGGGATGAAGATGACTACTATAAACACAGGAAAAGTTAGGGAGTGTGGAATAACGACTTTAAGGACTGGTGAGGATTAGAAACCATGAGGTTGTTGCGATGAAGAATACTATTGTAAAGACAGGGGAAGTTAGGGAGTGTGGAAATATGACTTTAAGAACGAGTTAGGATTAGTAACTATGCGGTTGTAGCGATGAAGTAGACTACTGTAAAGGCTGGAGACGGTAAGGAGTGTGGAATAACGACTTTAAGGACTGGTGAGGATTAGTAACCATGAGGTTGTAGCGATGAAGAAGACTACTGTAAACACAGGTAAAGTTAGGGAGTGTGGAATAACGAATTTAAGGACTGGTGAGGATTAGTATCCATGAGGTTGTTGCGATGAAGAAGACAACTGTAAAAACAGGTGAAGCTAGGGAGTGTGGAATAAAGTTTTTAAGGACTGGTGAGGATTAGTAACCATGAGGTTGTAGCGATAAAGAAGACTATTGTAAAGACAGGGGAAGTTAGGGAGTGTGGAATAAATAATTTAAGGACTGGTGAGGATTAGTAACCTTGAGGTTGTAGCGATGAAGACTACTGTAAACACAGGTGAAGTGAGAGAGTGTGGAATATCGACTTTAAGGACTGGTGAGGATTAGTAACCATGAGGTTGTAGCGATGAAGAAGACTATTGTAAACACAGGTAAAGTTAGGGAGTGTGGAATAACGACTTTAAGAACTGGTGAGGAATAGTAACCATGAGGTTGTAGCGGTGAAGACGACTACTGTAAACACAGATAAAATTTGTGAGTGTTGAATAACGATTTTAAGGTCTGGTGAGGATTTGTAACCATGAGGCTGTAGCGATGAAGAAGACTACTGTAAACATATATATACAATGAATTTACAATAGCACAATCGATAAGGTAATAGAAGATCCTAAGCCACCATCTTCTTGACTTCCACCCAATTTCATAACACGAGAGCTGCTGATCCAATAAATCTACACCTCCCATGTAGGAGTTATAGTCGGCAATAGATGTTAGGCATTCAATCGGCAGCCGATCACCATTCTTTTGTGTGCGCAATACAGTTTTTCTTCCTGTACTGTTGTGCATGTTGCTAATAACACATACTGGTTTTTTGCTCCTATCTCTCCATCGGCAAATTCTGACATCTCCACATTGAACTCCTTCAACATCCCCTAATTTCATTTCTGCGTCATTTTTTATACATTTCTTTGGGTAAAATTTTCTGTTTGTCCTCAACGTTCCACAGGCAAAAATCACGTTTTTCAGTAAATCGAACATTAGTGTGACTGAAGTAAAGAAATTGCCAAAGTAAACACAATACCCTAAGCCTTTCAAACAGTCAGTCAGTTTCATAACAACTTTTTCTCCTAAACATCTGGCAACCGTACCATCCCTTGATTTTCCACTGTAAATATCAAAAGACCACATGTATCCTGTAATTGCACATGCTAGAACCCATACCTTGTATCCTCTCTTTGTGGGTTTCAAAGGCATATATTGCTTCATGCAGTTTCTGCCTTTGAATGCAATCATACTTTCATCTACAGATACGTGTCTTGACACTGGCGAAAAAATTGATTTGAATACTTTCAAGAGGTGCTGCACTAAAGGGCGTACTTTATACAGACGGTCAAAATTAGGTGATTCTTTTGAGGGCATATTGGTGTTATCATTGAGGTGCAAAAATCTCAGGATCTTCAGAAATCTTTTCAATGACATGATTCGGGATATTCTGCTAAATTGAAAGTTTTCGTCTCTTGACCAGTATAAACGCAAACTTGATAACTTGTGAAAACCCATTATTATCAGTATTCCAAGAAATGCCCTAAGCTCCTCTTCAAACAACTGTAGATGACATCCATTTTGCTGTGCATAAAGATTGGATTGGTGTACAATATGTGAGAGAATGGAAACTGGTAAAAATAGTTGCAAAATTTTCCAGGGACTAGATGTGTCAATATCCACCAAGGCACCAGATTTAGCAGAAAAAGGAACGTTCTGAAAACTGTGCGGATCCTGGCCCAATTTCTTCCATTCGAATGATGAAACTCCACTATTTTCCGTTGTTTCGTCACATTCGTCACTACTTGAGCTAATGTGGGACTGTAATGAGAAAGATGTCGAAGGTTGGTTTTTGTCCGGAGCATATGAAGGGTCAGCCTGTGAAGCATCTGAATCCAAATCACTTTCAGATGATTCACGAATGTTTGATGAACATAGTTTATTATTTTCGGAAGCAGCAAAGTCATTGCCACAAGCGATTGTAACTGGAAGTTCATCATCTGCATCATCATCGCCACCATAATCTGAGTTCACTGCTTGCTCATCATCTAATGAGAAAAAGTATTCTAGTGCTTCATCTGAAGTGAGGCGTTTACCAGAATATGACATGTTACCTAAAATAACAATATACATGTATTTGCCATCCTCACAGTACAATGCAATTATAAAGAAGTCGTACTAAATTGTAGAAAATTGCATGCACATGTGGGCTAGCAAAAAAAAAATATTATTTCAGGCGTCAGATAAGAAAAGGTGTATTTTAGGCCATTTATTTGCACTATTAAAGTTTTGAAATAAAATATGAATTTGTGGAAAAAAAACCACAATATCACCTTATTTTGCAAAAATGAAAGCATATATGGAAAACACAAATTAATTTTCATGTTTTCAAATAATTACTTATTCTATTTTTGCGAAACCAATATTTAGACACAGACTAGACAATAACAATTTGTATGACACCTAATTTTACTTCATTCATCAATTTCGATAATATGGAATAGTAAACCAGGCCCTGTCTTTATCCATCTTATGATAAGCTGGATAAAAGGCTAGTGGAGCTAGTGACATGTGCCACACAAGAAAGGATTGTTTACGAAAGGTAAATTTTTTTATTGTGATACACACACAAACACACACACATAAAATAGCGTGTGTTACACAAGAGACCAATTGTGTTTACAAAATGTAGCTTATTATTTTTGAGTGTGTGCCCATACATGTGTGAGTGCACCTGCACGTGTGTGCGCCTGCATGTGTGTGCGCCTGCTCAAGTGAAACAAAGATCTGAATGAGTGTGGTATTCTTATTATTTCAGGGTGGTAAATTATTCTACCAATAACCTTCCACGAAAATAAAATGAGCAGACTCAAATGCGGGACTTTGATATGTTTTACAGAATAACATCTTTGCTGAAAATGCCAACAAAATAACAACTACGTGTCAATTTACTAGAAGTATTTGTTATAAGCATGTGAAGTTTCACAAGTGCCCTAAACATGTATATCAGTTTCTATGACTCATGAAAAAAGATGAAACAGCTATATTTTTTGGCAAAATCACAAACAACATTATGCAATTTATAACTTACGGTGCAAATGAATCACTTTGTTATTACTACAGTAAACCTTGAACTCGGAAAAAGCAAACATGTCATTCTTACCTGAATAAATTCAATATTCATGAAGAAATAAACAAAAACTCGACACTACGCACACAAAACATGTTAAATACGGGCCTGCAATGGGCAGTGGTAAGATAATTTACTACCCTTAGTTGCCTAGATCCCCAGAAGCCGGCAGCAGGCGACCGAGCTGCTGTGGCTTTGTCTGCCATCTGTTGGAGGCCAAAGGAACTCGAAGAGCCTCGGTAAACTATTATATCACCGCCCGTTTAGCCTACAGAACTGGTGGTAAATATATATATACCAGTGCCCTATAAAGGGTTAAGTAACAAAAGTTAACAAACAATAGACAAATATCATTAAATAAACAAAATATTCTTCAGCGTTTCAAACGGTATGCAAGGCATACACATAACAATATAGGCTTGACAGACAATATCAGTATCGAAATAACAAAATTCCAGTTTTGATGTTGAAGCGTGTGAACTGTTTGTGCTGCCGATAGTCAGAATAACAACATGGAAAACACGATTGCCTGAAAACCACTGTAAGGGTTCTTTGTCTAAAATGGCAATGAACAATAATGAGCATGTGTGTTTAGTAAACAAAAATACTGTGTAAGCTATTTGGCTGAACAAACATTATCTTTGCACAGTGTTCATGGATACGAATGCAACGAATTACTTCTATTACTGTTATTGTCCCTTGCAGTATATTAATTTTACATATTGTTTATAACCATTTTTTAAAAATAATTATTCATTCAAAAACAAAACGAAAAATGTAACCTTGTAATTACATAAAACGACTAACTGCACTGTTAAATATTTTGTTATATTTATTCCCATTCTGAGATTTTATATTGTATATAATTATGTCAAGCGATAAAAGTGAGAGTAGACTGACTTGGATAGTGATAACACAGGATTCGGAATAAAATCCTCTTTCGCTCAAGATGTTTCCCCCATGTGCCGACACAATTCCGGGCAGCTGATGTGTATGTCAGTGGTCCTGGTCTTCTAATCACGAGATTCTGATGCCGTTACATCGTAACAACTGAAAATAATGTACGCCATATTGTCTACACAGAACAAAAATTATCACTCCAGGTGGATTCTGGTTTGGTTCGTGAACAAAGACCACTACCGACTCCTCTCATAGTTTTTGTCGTTACGTCAAGTTGTGAACACTGTTTTGAATGACCTCGCTGTCGACGAGGCATAGAGCCCATTTACCGTGCCTTACATACTACATAAGGTACACATCCTTCATTCTTTTTTTAATATATTTTTCGCCAACTACACAACGGCTATTTTTCTGGCGATATTTCGTTCTTGTCATTTTTCATAAATACGATGAGATGCGGTTAGGCATCGAACACACAAGCTGCTGTCTCACAATGTACTGACAGCTGCGCATGTCACCTACTTGTTACATATCTTATTTCCCAGAACAGTACGTCCTTTACATAATGCGTCACGCGAGTAGTTAGCAATCGCAGAGTCCTCGGATACAGGCACATTGATAACATTATGTACTCTGTTTTACTTTTCTTCTGCTATATGTGCACTTTCCCGCAGATACACCCTTACTGTACAACAAACAAACATTGTATTGTAACTTTCTATTCACCAATACTCCAAACACTACATACAAATTATTTGCGTACTGTTGTACACTTTCAATTGGTGACCCTTTGTGTTAAGCTTATTAGAGATATGTATCAAAAAACATGTTAAGGGTAGAATATGTACACATGACAGGAACACGTGTATATGTAAATATAGTTAGACTCACTATAGTTGTAGGCATGCACATTTCGATTAGTAGTGCATATAAACGTCACAACAGTTACTTTGGCAAATACCCGAGTATTATGTGAATACTAAGAGTAAACTTATGAAAAATAAGTTAGCGGCATAAAGTGAAATTAACACATAATTTAATAAAATTTTTGTAGTTTGTTATTTTAACATGTTTTATTTAATTTTTACGTATTTATCGTACTGCTCTTTTTTTATTTTCTCCACGCGACGAAATTATGTTCTCCATTATCCCCTGAATTGTTATGTTGGCTGCGTACATCTGTAGGCCCTAATCAATTATATGTGGGGTGCCGATCTCTGATGGTTTGACGTGATAACACAATCAGAAATCTCGCCAAAGCGCTCAAGCAGTCCAGTATAGGTTTATAGTGTGTTTGACTTTGGTTGCAGTATATTGGTACGCTCTGATGTTTGAAAGTTCCTCCATGTGTCGGGCCGTGTAGTCATACTGGCAAGCGCGCCCTGCAATATGCTTATTCTCTCCCCTTCCTCTACCACGCTCGCTCGCCTTCGTACCTTCAGCAATTTTATGAAAATATAGATAGACTTGTTTCAAAACCCAATCTTCAAAGCTCACGGCGATGTATCTATTCATATTTAACACAGAGATTCCTATGTTGTGGTACAGCACGGTGAACATTCGGGATGTTGTTGACCGGGAAGTATCAGCTGATCCACAGTGTGAGCACGTCATCTCTGCGTGCTTATCTGTCAACACATATCCGTACCGTAATCAGGTAAAACACACCTCTGACTTAAAATACCTTATTTTCTTGCTCGGTTCCACTCAGATTGTTCCTGTTGCAGCAGTTATTTGTCCTCAGTGGCCATGCTAGATAAAACACCATGTCAGTGTTGTAAGGATATCTGGATCTTTAGTTCCATCTATCTAGACTCGTGGTGAACTACCGACTGCTTCATTCGTGACGTCTGTCAGGGCTTTCACAGTCACTTGACACGACTTTATCAGACGTCGTATGCTTTGCTTTACCAACTGGTTCCACAACAAGACTCATATACTGAACAATATATATTTTTACTAGTCATGGAGAAATATATTATTTTGGCCTCCAAATACTATGTGAAATTGATTTATATACAGTAGTTGAACTTTTATAGTTATATTTAAATCTTACCAGTGACACCATAACCATTTAGCATGTCGACGTAAGACGTTTTATACCAGAGAAAAACATATTTATTCATGAACAATATTTCGTATCATTACTGATAATATGCAGGTAGCTGCACACACGCAGTTATAACATTTTCAAAAACTAAAATATATGGTCTTATTTGGGGCAGCGGTTCCCAAACTTCTAAACACTTAGCTGCCTAAATTTGTCATGGTTTACATGCAGTGCCACCAAGCCATGAAAATACTTGCGATTTATATTCATTCAATTTGGCTTCAGCCTTTACATGAGACTGGCGACACCCCTGAACGTCACGACAGAAACTCCTGTGTGGGAGTGTATAAGAATGCATGTGTGGCTCAGAAATGTCTCCTTGCGCCACGCGCCCGGCCTCGCAGACAAGCTGCCCAAATTGGCAACCGCGCGAGACTATGGACGCTTCCTCTTTCCTCTCGCCCAGCCATCGTACCGCGCTCGCTCCACTCCGCACGTCCAGCAATGGCATGAAAACAAGAATAGATCTCACGCCTTTCCTATTAGAGATAACCTAGTGCCGTCACGGACTTTTTTGATCGTCTGGCCCCAATGCAGATCGCCACGATTATTTCAACACCACAAAATGTATAGCCTGGAAACTATGTGGGTTTGTAGATTTAAACTCTCGAAAAAAGGAATTTAAAACTTTCAAATTACCCATTATTTAACGTAGCGATATAAAACTAATCAAAACCCGCAATATGGTCTTTGTTTAAAAACTTTATCATCAGAACTGGCAGAGGTATTTCGATTTCCGTTTAACATTGAAATCCCTATGTCATTATATGGCAAGGCAGCCTGTTCAGCCTGCCCTTAAAGTTTTATATATTGTTTTGTACAAACTGGAATGTAATCGTGATTTTAGAAAATAGACATACACTGTTTGATATTATTATCATAAGTTAAAATCACAAATATTAATAAACACTTTCTCATACCATTGTCTTAACAGAAATTCAGTTTGTAAATTTGTAAACACCATAGAAAATGGAGACATAAGAATGTGAATATTGCTAGTGTTTCCAGCTCTCGCCGTTGGTAACATGTCTCGCGCTTTACAATGCTAAAAAGTTGGAGTTTCCCATATTGTCCTTTACGATATTTGATGTTGGTGTTTCCAATATATACCCTAACAGCACAGGTGGTGCTGGAAACGTTGCTACAACGTTACAATGTGCTAAGTTCGTCACAGACTATGTAAACATGTTGCTTATATGTGCCAGAAACGTTTCAGTAGCAACGTTGCAGAGGAAACCTAGCAGCACTTTGCCTGCACGTGCCAGAAACGTTACAATTGCAACGTTGCCGAGGAAACCTAGCAGCACGTTGCCTGCACGTGCCAGAAATGTTACAATATTGTGACTTTCCCCACCATACCAGTTAATTTCATTTCTGACCAACAGATGCCATACATGAATAACGGCTATTATTTTATATTCACATGTACAAATAATCCAAAAATTCTGAGTATTAGATGAGCTAATGTGGTATCCCGTTTACTGTATTATAAAAATCTTAAAAGTTGGGAAACAACATTTCACATTGTAAAACTGTTTAGTATTCTCTTAATTATGGCAGGGATGGTAAGCATTTTATTTTATTTAAGTACTATTTATAGTGGAATACTTTTCATATCAGTGATTGTGCATCCAAATGATCAATATCAATACAAACAATGGTAATTTTTCGTACTTATATTTCGTCACCATTCTGACAATAAGAGATGAGGATGTAAATATTTGCACTTTGCGCAAAGGTGTATGGAAGATAAAAAAAAAATGAACCTAGAAGTATTGAAATAAGGCGCTGACAACGTGCTGGCGAAGTGCGGGAAACGTCACATTGCAACGTTGCCTGCATGACACCGTTGGCACATTGCCGGCACCATTCTGCACATTTCTGGCACATCACAGCACGTTGTAGCAACGTCACAATGTTACAGTGTAAAGTGCAGGCAACGTGCATGCAATGTTGCAGTGCTGTAAGAGTATATATATATATATATATATATATATATATATATATATATATATATATATTGTTATCTCCCCTCTCCCTTCTAATGTTGTAGTGTGGGGATCTGTTATTACTGATTCAAAACACCGGCAGTTCATGTACTTCGATACTTCGGAACCCTGAACCTGTTCCGTCAGTCCCACGAGAGATACGCTATAATATCGTTTTAAAGTTTTAATCACGGCCTCACGCGAATATCACACTCTTCGTGACCGTCGCGGCAGGAAGCGGTTTTATATGTATCTTCCCGCGAATCGGCCCACGTC
>PNEQ01117590.1:0-12587 GCA_003012365.1 Medauroidea extradentata | reverse complement strand
TTTTACACATTAGCTTAACGGTCTATCCCGTACAGTTGACATAGAGGGACCACTTAACAAACAACTTGTATGCTATCCAGCGGTACTTACGTCCGCTCAACCTCGTGCATTTACATAAGCTCTAAGTCATGGAGGTTCAAACGTCGTGTTGCCCAGTACTTACACTACAATACATATACAATTTTACAGATACACGACAACTGTACTTTTGTCGCTATCAACAGACCATTTTAGGTGTTGTCTTGTAGAAACCACGCTGAGTCCGTCCTGTTTCATCACGTGGCGTCGTAGTAAATATTGCATTTGGTGTCAATTAAGTTGTATTGCTGACGATTATAGCTCATTGCAATTCACGCCATACCCATTCTGACCGCATGAACAACTGAATGTAACGCAATTTTATGAACTAAGGATAAGTTGCTTGTTAAGTTAGAGTCAACAGAAACGCAATAACAAGTCCATGGACATCACAGGGACTCCAACATGGCGGCACTCGTTTTTACTGAGTTAAAGTAAACTCTCTTTTTATTTGCGTTTTTCTCGAGTTATATGGACGTAAATAAAGAAAGTGTGGTACTATTATTCATTAACTGAACCGGACTTTTAAATAAAAATATAAATAAATAATAGGTAATTTCTCCATCGTGGAAGTTAATGATCCAGTCATGAGAAATGTACTGTTATTAAACAATTTGTAGATAAAGAATTAATTTTTAAACTACACGAAACTAAAATTAATTGCGACGGTCCCCTTAATGCAACACACTCGTAAGTCCAGGAATGAGAATTAATAACCTAAGCAAATATTGTTAAACCGATCTCGCGTACAACCACGCCGCTCACAGAGGTGGATAGAGTTGTGCTACTGCTGAAATTGATAATATTATATACGTGACGCTTACGCTTGCCCTTGTGAATATTTAACATATGTAATTTTACTTAAATATTTCGATGAAGTGGCCGGATAGGACGCCAACTGCTCCTTACGCCCTCACCTATACTTCTCTCTCTCTTAAATCTCGACGAAGACTCTCACTTCTTAAATTTTGGCGGGAAATGTCCCCAGTGTACAATAATCCTTGGGCATGCCTTCCAGCCAATGGAAACCCTGGACTACCTAGATCCGTCCCTCGTGAGCAAAACGTCGCGCTACCCTTGAGCGTTATTTATTTGTTTGTCAAAGCTTAATTAGTTCACATTTGTTGACATACCCTTGATTATAAAATATTATTTTTATTGATGTGCTATAACTATACTGACATTGATAATTATGCAAATAAATAAAAGTAATCCCCACTGCCAGGTTGTTACAGTAGCATTGTGGCAGTATGGTGGGGGGAGGAAAAGAGATGGGAGGGGGCTGCCGGCCGGCCCAGACCTTTTTTGACGGCAGACCACCCCCTCTCCTGACTTCGAGGCACTTGATTTCCATTTACTATTACAAACTAATCCTACAATACTTAAATATAATAATACAACTAAATTACCTTATTTTCAGTACAAATGTGTCAAGACGGTTAATATGATACCCGACACGAGTTATGTACAATTATAAATGTCCATTTCTTCAATTTACATAATTCATTATACTGAGATATACAAAAGTTCCAGTTTGGCCCATCAAACAATACAGAAATAACTGAAAAATTACATAACTTGAGTAAGTCGCTTATAATTATTGTGATACACTAATCAGTATCAAATTATACACACTAAAGTCTATTTTACGTAAGAAATAACTGAAAAATTAAGAAATTTCAATCAAAATATATTTTAAGACAAAATAAATAATTCGAACCTATTTTTTATAATTTAAAATTACAAGGAACTGATACTAATTTATAAAGTTATGATTTGCATATTAATTAATATTAAGCCGTTTAGGGTAAAATTTCAATCCGGATTGAAACTGGAGTGGACTGAGGAATCCAGATTGAGATTTTACTATAAACACTTTGTTGTGGACTGAAGTAGGAGTGAAGCGAGATAATCCACTTGTTGAAGTGGACTGGAGTGAAGAATCCGGGTTGAGATTTTACTGTAAACACAGACAGGACTGAAAAGAAAACGCGCAGGACAAAGTTGCCGCTATATTGTGTTGTTCAGTGTGGTGTTTAGGTTTAAAAAAGAAGAAAAAAATATTATAATTCATCAGAAAGCTTTAAAAGCAGGTATTTGTAAAGCTAAACGGCTTTTATATAGCAAACGGAACAAGACAAGTGGTGCAACTCATGAAGAAAAGCCTCATTTGGAGCAACTCTTATTTATCGTTTGTCATCTGTTCTCTGCTTCGTAATGTCGCCGATAGATAGCATTATTACGTTTTCAGTCCAGGTTGACTTCAACTTTGCTCTTGTTTACAGTTCAATCTGGATTGTAATATTTACCATAAACACAGTTCGTCAGTTCATGTTCGCTACACACTCACTCCGAGTTGACTCCATTTCAGGTTCAATTTAGATTGAAGTTTTACCTTAAATGTAGTATAATAATTTCTAAGGTATAAAGTTAAAATTATTCATTTAATTTGAACATACAAGGCAAGAATATTTAATTAGTTATTTACATATTACCGAAACTGATTAAATTTTTATGATGGCTGCACAAATAAATGTGATTATAATGAAACCGGATGGTTATAAAGGCATGAGTCAATTATGCGATAACTAAAAAAAAAACTAATATGAATGAAACTTTTTATGCATTATCTGGTGATAAGACACGTTTTGAAATTCAAAAATATAATGGAATTGTACTGTGCTGTTCAGAATTAAGACGCGTTCTCGTAGAGCCCAAAATAATTTTAAGTTATGTTCGGGTATGTTCGGCATGCTCTGCAGGTACACCAACTCGTAGGCATCAAGTACAGGTGCGAGCTTTGCTACTCTCGAAATAAAAGTCCATGAAGGAAAAAAGCACACAACTCACAGAGTATAAAATGTTCGTAAATCGCTCACTTCGTTGCATTTATTTAACAGTATATGCAGAACAGTCGACATTATGTGGAACGGGTTAAATGAAGTGTACATACAAGGCAGTAAATTCGAATGACCTAGTCATTGAACTACCGAAATATTCCTTTATCTATCTAAAGCTAAATTACAGGTTCAAAAACAGTGTTACTGAAATGGAAAGTGAGTTGTTCTCGGGTCCTAAGCACACCTTGAACTGTAGCAAGTGAAAAATAAAATACATAGCATATCGCTTCAACGTCTTAAACTTTTCACCATTATTACATATTATCCACATTCAAAATATGCATTTAAAATCTACCAATTTGTATTTTTGTATTAAAGTGTATGCGCTTTTACATTGTGATTTAAAAGTGCTAGGTCTGAGAGTGACATTAGAGGACAACCTCAGAAATAGAATCCTGTCCATGTCATTGTCGAAATAATCTTTGCTACTCTCCATACCAGTACATTTCCCGTCAGAAATGCGACTAAATTTTCGTAAATATGAAATTAGAAAAGACTATTATATCTTCAGCAAGTTTTTTACCATCTTTGTTAATCCCGTAAATGCCATTTTGATAAATTGGTTAAATATTACAGACAAAGTTTATGACATGGCACTGCTTTATTAGAGGTCATTTACAGTTGAATGTATAGTATCCATTACAAGCATCCTCCTCTGACTTTCCGTGTTGTAGTCTAAAAATAGTACTCTGTTTAGGTACTTTGTTAGGACTAATTAGAGACCTAAAAATTACACACATTTCACTACACAGTGGTTATGTGCTGTAGCCTTGCCTAAATGGCCTTTCAGAGTACCAATTTTAAATGTTCCTGATTCGCATAGGGAATGTAGCAGTTTTTTCCTTTGTTATCGGTTTAGTGTTACGGCAGAATCAGCAGAAGATACAAGCGTTTTGCAGCATATATTAGTGTCTTATAAATCCGTAACACTTCTGGTTTTTCTCCGTAATATGTTTCATGGCCTGTTTCCGTGCATATTTGTTTCATTCTGACAAAATATCGTTCCAGTACTGTGGGTTAAGCCACGTAGTGTAGTTAAACTATTGATAGCAATTTAATATCTCAGTTTGTAAGGCATTTTAAATCCAGCGTATTTTCGTACACACCTGCACTGATCGTTTTTAAAAGCGATGGAGAAGTAAAATTATGGGATGCCCGCTGAAAGTGTTATAGGAATACGACGTAATGACACAACACAGAGTGAACAGCTCGGATTGACAGGCGATTGCGTACTTGAAATCGTGGTCAGTTTTGTACTTATCACTTCCTCGTACCCATGTCTCCAAAAACACAACACAGCTTTGACCAGCGGGCTAATTATGTACCACCGTTGCAAAGTTCCTTCGTGCAGAAACCACGCTAACGTCGAGTTTACTTCGAAAGCGATTATGTACAACCAAGATGCGTTCGCGAACTCGGACGCAAAGACGAAGAAGAAAACTGAAGTGAATTTGCGACGCTATGAGAGGCCCGTGCAAAGTGACGATATCTTTGCTTCACTCGTCTAAATAATTAATGAAACATTGTCATTAATAAAATCATGATTCTAGAATGATATTGCAATACTCAAAACTGTTTAAAATACGTTTACTTTGTCGAAATTCACTTCCATAACAAGTATGTATGTTCTGAGGTAACAGAGGCGGAACCGTGCCCTAAATCTGCAGTTTGTGTGAACATCAAAAGCTATATAAATGGATATATCCCACGCACAGTTACAATATTTGTTTCTTGAAAGTTGCGGCAGTGGCGAGAGAGTTTTTAGCTGGCAGGTGCCTGGTGTGAGTTCGAGTGATAGTGACGAGTGGCAAGAGGTATTGGATTGCGACGACTGTTCGAGGGCGTCCAGCGAGTTGGACCGCAGCAAGTAGTAGGAAGAAGGTGTTTCCAGGCCACAAAAGATTCGTCGGTATTATTTCATAGGGTCCACCATTGTGAGTGACTAGTAAGACTTTCCATATACAGAGAACTTTTGTAGTTGTAGGCCTACTTTATAACCTGTATATCAATAGTAGTTATTTGTTTTGTTTGACATCTATTGTGTTAAATCATTATAGACATAGGTTTTTTTTGTATACATAGCTGTAAATAAACTAGGTTAGCTTTCTTAAATTTCTTTCTTTTATCAAAAACCTCCATCCCCAAAAGTACCTAACCCCAACTTGTAACAGTATGTTTAGGCAAGTGTCAATTACAAGGGTAGACATTCTGTACCATGGACAAATTTTTTATGGCAATTTGAACTATATATTTTTTTATTATTGCACCCATAGGTGGTTTCTTACCTCTATATCCTTAACCGTAAATTGTATTAAAAAATTGTAATATGAAAATTGTTCGCTGTAACATTGTCTACGAAAAAGGATAAATACAAATTTTTCGTGTATGCAGTCGTTTATCCGCTATTTTGGAAATTGTGATATTTTTTTATAATTTGTTCAGCATGAAACTCAATCTTTTTAATATGCAGGCTACTCTTACACTGCCAGTTAGATAAGACAGCTAAAGCAACCTTTTAAAATATTATTTTTATATGTTGAACAATCAATAAATCTTGGACGTGTTTTTTTCTAGGTTCTCAGCACAGAAGTATATCTCCCAGGCTGCAAGTGATATGTATGTTTTTCTATATTTCAGACGATGGGGTGAATGGAAAATAGTCGCAGAAAACTATAAGTGCATGTCAAAATGTAAATTTCATAAATGGAATATTTACGTAAAATATTATAATGTCATACTATTTTCTTTGCTGCAGGTTTTGAAGTTTGAGAAGGTTTGAAATAATGTTAATGGTTCTAATATGGCATCGAATTCTAACAGCCTTTTAATTGGAGTGCAACTAATACAAGTAATTGGCAGTTATATTGACATAAAACATGTATCATTTGCCAGCGATTAATATAGACGACAAGACTACAGCTTCAGAGAGTAGTAGGACAAATGTTAGACATGCAACTGAAATCAGACAAGATGAAGTGTTCAAGAGACTGTGCTCAATTGACCCTTTAGTAGATTTTGTGTACCATTGTAACAATGCGTGTTATAAGAATTACACTTTGAAAAAGTCACTTCTGAAAGTGCAACATTATAAAACTGACACTATTGACAATGATGGTGAAAAAGAAACTGTGAATAAACGACATCTCTAAAGACTACGTTCAGACACCATACCTCGTTCAGACTCTGTATGTCCCAAGAATATGTTATACAAGGTGGCATGTGTAGTATTCTGTCGCAAGAAACATGCAGGTGTCAGGGACAAATATAGAATTTGTGAAAGCAACAGAGCACTTGTATTTATAGAGGCAGCAATGTACTTTCAAGACGACGTTTATACTAGGACAGGTGACCTAGAGGACGAGTCATTAATTTTCGGGGTAGATGTATATTACCAGAAAATATGCCTGAAATCGTATCTTGTTCAATACAGAAGGAGTTCGCAGGAATTAAAAACCACACCAAAATAGTCAACTAAAGAAGTTATGATGCAAAAGTTTGACACGCAATTAAACAGATGCTTGATGATGGTTATGACGTTACTTTGTCGGAAATACGAGATTACCTTAATACTAAAGAATCTGTAATTATTGTGATACGAAACCGTGAAGTTAAGCATTTCTTGCTTACGTTCTTTGGTACTGCGATCAAATTTTCAATACCTACACAAACTAACAAATCTCTCATTGTCCATTCATCGAAATTTACAACAGAAGAAATTACAGAAAGAGTCAGAAACCTCAGTGTTTTGAAAGATGCTGGTAGGTTAGTAAGAAATGCACTTAAAAACCCTGATTTCAACTTTGACCAAAAATAGGCGATGCTGAAGAGCTGAAAAATTTGTGGAACTCGACAGTTATTCCTCAGACAGCTATTGATTTCTTGTAAGAATTTTTACAAGTAGGGCGATTGTCTCTTATGTCGAAGTCCAGAGAAGATGGGGAGATATTTTCTGATATCACAGACGATGGAGAGTTTGATAGTGATATCAATTATGAAAATGAAGAAGGCTTATGAAGGACAGCTCACAATTTTGCAGAATCATGTAAATTGTACAGATTCTGTACTACAGTGCACATAAGGGGAAGAAGAAAGCACCAATGAATCTGATGACAGCTCATACAATACACGAAATATGCAAAAGTAAAAGGTTGATAATATCTTTGAACAAACTAGGTGTATCTGCAAGCTACAACCAGATAATACAAGCACGGGCCAAACTAGCGCAATATACTATCAAGTCTTGCTCAAGTGGGATTTCATTACCCAGTCATTTTGTCCCACATCATTTTACAATGGATGCTATGGACAATTTTGACCGCGAGGAAGCAACAGTCACTGGTTTACAGGGAAGTCATGATACTCTCATGGTGTTGTATCAAGAAAAACCTGAAGAGTTGCCAGAAAAAAGTTATTCACCAGAAATAGCTGAGATGAAGTTTACAATACGTGTGACTTCACTGCTTCCATGTCAACGCCTCAGACATTTCCATAAACAATCCTCGCCTTTGATGGTACCTCACGATTTACATGTGTCTGAAGATATGCTTGATGTAAATGCAAGCGAAGTGGCAGTAAAGGAATCTGTGATCAGTATGACGAAGGTCTTGCATTCACATGGTGGTGGAGGTATTATTGTGACCTGGGGTTCTGTAAATGCGGTGATACCACAGTCTGAACCCCCTCTGCAGCAAGTTGGGTTTTTACCTATTCTAACTTATCCTATTACTCCAAATGACAGTGTTTATTCAGCTATGAAAAACTTTCAGTCTCTCCTCAATCACCATCATCAATCTGCTTTGCTTGTTGCATGTGATGGGGGAGTTTACCATATTGCTGCAAAAGTACAAATAACTTCAAAAGAGTTTCCAGATATTGTCCTGATGATAGGGTCTTTTTCACATGACAAAAGTACTCTTGGCATGTATTGGCAAATACTTATCTGGAAGTGGGTTAGAAAACATTGCCTTTGAAAACTCAGTTTTTGGGCCTAAAGTGGTAGAAAGCGTACTTAGGGAAATTACCAAATTCGTTCTTTGAAAGGATTTTTCATGCTGGCTGAGATTGTTGAAAGACTGAAGTGTAAAACTTTTTCAATGATAATGTTAATGTGTCTTCTCAACTAGCTACTGACACATTGGAGGCAATTAAAGAGAAAGATGTTGAGAGAGCCAATGACGTATTTCAAGAGATTTCAAACCATTCTGCAATCTTACTTCAAAAAAATTATGATTTCTCCCAGTCAAACATGCAACAGTCATAAATGAGTCGGTATTTGGAGGGACTCCTGTCTCTTGTGCTTCTATTGAAAAATTTCATCCAATCTGACGGAGAAGGTTATTTGCAACTCCATTTGATGACTGTTGAACAGCTCCTACCGGTGTTCCATGTATTTTACAGGATCAATTACCTCAGATGGACTTCTCTGTATTTAAAACAGATACGAATACTTGAAACTCAACATCCTCAAGTATTTGAAAATTTCATAAATAGCTCATTTGTATTTCGAAGATCAGAAGGCAAATTCAGTGCAGTTGGAATGGATATGGCACTTGAACAGACAATAAACAGGTCTCAAAAATCACAAGGAGGAATAATTGGCAAACTAAAAGAAAATAGTATGTTGTTGAACGGCAACTTATCTACCATGACATCCTTGAAATACGAAATGCTTTTTGAAGGTTAATCAACGTTGCAGTGGTTGACTACGATCTCCAGATTCACCATGAACTAGTGGCGAAGCACAATTAAGAACTCGATGTGAGCATCAAAAGGATGTGCTCATACATTGAGGGAAAAGGAAACCCTTATGACGCACACAATGAAACAAAACTTCAAAACCTTACAACTCATGAACTCCTTCCCCGAGAAAATGCATAAAAGTTACTTGCTTTGGCTGAAAATGGAAATGATCTTTATATGTCATTCAGAAATGAGAGATTTGTGTTGAAATCAAAACCGCTTTCTGCAACTATACACAAAGCGAAGTTGCCCTCTTTTCGAACAGATAATTCTCAATGGATCAAAGATGCAAATAAGAAACAAAACAGTGCCGCCAAAGATCTCGCTCATGCACAGAGATTAGTTGATATTGCCAAGGAGAGGGGCGTGCGTGTGAAATTCTGACACACGATATTTTGCAAGTAAAGGCGCAACTATTAAAACACATACAAGTGATTCGATGACTGCTTTGGTAAGGAAGTTGGATTATGACTGTCCTCACACTTTTGACAAATAACTATAAACTTGTTTTGCAGTAGATACCATGAGCCAAATTCGCAGAATTACGGTGAATGAATGCAAAACATTTGTTGACATTTTTACTCTTTTCATTGAAAACATGCAATCTATCCACATATAGAAAAACCGGGTGGATTACGTCTTCGACACTTATTTGAAAAACTCAATCAAAAATGCAGAGAGAGAAGGACTACTAATGAGCCAATACCCATGGCTAACATTTCTGCTTTCACTCAGCTCCCAGTTCAAATGGACCGGTTTTGGGGATCTGCCGAAAACAAACAAGATCATTCACTATCTCAAGAGGGAAATACTACCTTAAGTAGCGTAATGTGTGACAATGAAGCACCACTTGCAGTTTTGTCAATTAAATCTGGTAAGCGCATTGAAGTTAAGGATGAAAACTTAATGAAGTTAATCGAGGAAGCAGATTCCAGAATTATTCCACACATAATACATGCACTTAAAGAAGGCTACCAGCAAGTTATTGTATCATCAAACAACACAAACGTGCTTGTACTTCTCCTTCATTTCGTAAAATTATTTCGCGAAAATGGTCTTCATGCACTGTGGCTGCTAAAATCATCCAAAGAGTTTATACCAGTACACTTACTGGCACAAAAACTTGGGTCATTGTGTGATGTGATTCCGTCTATGAATTATCTGACTGGCTCTGATGTTACCAGTTAAGTTGGCACCAAATCTTCAGCTTTGAAAGCAAACCCGATAAACTTTTCTTTGGATATTGCAACTTCGGATTCATTTCGTCCAGCAGAGAACAGAACTACCTTATTCAGGTGCTGAAACTTGGCAGTACGTCTACAACATTTGATCAACTGAGACTGGAGTAGCTTACACATTAAAAAACTGCAAATCTGTTGTCGTTTCCACCTACAAGTTGTTCATTAACTGGCCACATAAAACGCTCTTTCTTCGTGGTTTACACATGTGCTTCTGTGCTGAATTCCAGTGCCTCGTCTCCAGAACGTTATTGTTGGTCTATTGATGAAGAGGGTACAGTACTTCCCGATCCATGTATGAACTGTATACCAGAACGTGTCTTGGTTACATGTGCCTGTAAAAAATGTGGTAAATTCTGCATATATATTTCCAACTTTGTGTGTTGCATAGACTTCTGTAAGTGCACCGAATTATGTGAAAATGGAGAAGAGGATAGTTTTAACTGGTCCGATTCATTTTATGAGTTTTTTTACAATTTGAATTAGGACAGGTTAATTGCTTTAATATAATTTTAAAATATTTCAATGAAATAAGTGTGAAAATTGACACTTAATGACTCTGCTAGGCTTAAAATTAAGTACTGTATTTATCCCAATTGTTGTTTGTAAAATTTTTCTGTATTCACATTAATTTAAATGTCTATTCACTAAAACTATATATATATATATATATATATATATATATATAAGATTTTACTACAAAAATAGTATGTTACATGAACCGACATGTTAAAAAGCTCGCTTAGTACAACATTTCCAAAATAGCGGAAAAGCAACCGCATAAACAAAACATTTATGTAGCCTATATAATGTTATAACAAACAATTTTTGTGCATACAATTTTTCTATACGATTAACGGTTAAGGAAATAGAGGTCAGAAACCGCTTATGGGTACAATCATACAAATATAAAATTCAAATTGCCATAAAAAAATTTGCCCAGGATACAGAAAGTCTACCCTTGTAATTTACACTTGTGAAACAGCTACATTTTGTGAGGGTTTATTACTATTCACAGGGGAAGGCGCGTTATCTTGAAAACACCTTTTGTGCTTTATTATTCTGCCTATACTTTATATGATAGGAATTTCAGTTTTGTAATTTGATTTGATGTAGGCCAAATACCAGTAAATCAAATTTCAAACAAACTGCCAAGAAATACTGCTTTGAGATAGCCTAGTAATGGTAAAAAACACAAAGTAAGGTCGTCATATAGTTTGCTTGTTTGCGAAGTACATATTGCAGTAGTAGACTTGAAACTCTGTGGAGATTGCTCTATTGCCTCTGTTTGCAAATCAGACTTCTCAATACAACACGTTCCTACTATGTGTGTTAAAATTTTCAATTAACATTGACCCACAACAACGAGCATTTCATATCTTATACGAATGATTCAACTTATACGTATTTCGAAAAACGTTTATCTGCCTTGTTCGTGTTTACATGTATAATCAGCTGATTCTGCCACAGATTAAATATTCACCACAGAGTAAGCAGTGTTAGATATACACATTCGGAAGAAAATCAGAGGCGTAGACATACAAAACACAGAGTTTTCATATTTTCGCAGCAAAAATGGAAATTTAGTGTGAAAAAAGGGTAGCCAACTGCTCTTTACCGTCGAAGCAAAACTTCTGACGTCACTTCCTTTGAATAATAGCTTTGCGCCGAAGGAAACTGTAACATCAGAAGCAAATATTGTCGTACCTAATCGCTCGAGGAAAGTGAAATGCCATCTCGGAATTGAAAGGAAGCAAATTGCTTCGTTAGTCGACTCTGCTTCGGTGGTACATAACAAGCCCGCACGAAGAGGTCTTAATAGGGAACTATGGACGATTCCTGCTTGACGTTTGTATTTCGAAACATAACTTTAATGAAAACTTAAAACGTATTTTATAAATTTAATTTCATCTGAAAAAAAATGACTATCTTGGATATTATAATGTTTCGAGTTGGTTTATTACTTTAATTACAATAATTTTTACGAACACACTACCATTTAGCTAACATATGTAGCATGACATATTGTTCGTAAGTTATAATATCGCATGTGAACTTCAGGAAGGTATCAAGGAAAGAACTTCATGAGCACCATCATTGCCTTTTATAAATATAAATAAAATATAGTAAAGGTTTAGCAAGTGTTAAATCACTTACAAGCTGTAACTGACAATATCGAACAATGACCAACTTTCGGACCACGATAGAGCTACGGTTTGCAAGCCTATATAAGAAAAATAAAGACTAGTGTATTAACGTAAGCAGCAAACCCCATTAAATTATTAAAATGTTTAACTATGTTTCTGAAGAGCAATCATAAGTAATATATTTGACAACAATAACTTAAATAGAGAAGATAATTTACCTTCAGTAAGAATTAGACCCCATGGTTCTTACAATAATTCCAAGATTACGAGCAATGAGAGCATAGGAACACTGTAAAAAAAAAAGGTAAATTTACACAAACATAGGTCAGGTATTTTTACACTTTGTAGGTGTAATATGTAGGAAACACTACAGTATGTGTAATTTTACACCAATGTATTTATGAACATAAAGTGGCCTACAAGTATTTGGTAAAAATACACAAATGTAGAGATATATTAACAACGACATCAGTGAAAAATTTCAC
>PNEQ01117589.1:0-12587 GCA_003012365.1 Medauroidea extradentata | reverse complement strand
GAGGATACATTACATCACATTCAATGATGTATCCCACAGGAGAAGTGTCTGACACACTCATGATGTCTAGCTCGGTACTGGACCACTTGAAATTTCTTATAGGTAGAAGCAGACTCATAGCCCAACCATACAAGTTATTAGCATCAAGGCACTGTAGATAAGTTTCTGGCTGCGTAGGATTGTATTTCTCACCATCATACTTGTTGTTAGAAACACAGTGTCGCTTCACGCACTGTGCTACGCCACCCTGGATACCTATCTCGATATACAAGTACATGTCATAATCTGTCAGAAGTTCAAGCTTCACTGATGTTGCCTTCAGCATTGTATCGAATGCATATCCGGGCAAACTTACATAATGCACGCAGTCCAGTCCGTATGTTTCTAGACAGAGGCTGCGATAGTTCTCAAATACATCTGCAAGTAGGAGAACATCTGTTTTTAAGTAGATGTCGGAGTAGTTTTTCAGAGTTTTGCAAACGAATTTCTCCCCCACAGCATGTGCATGTTCGTAGTCTTGATCACTAATTTACGTATCTGTCAGTCGATTGTAGAACTTTTCCTTTGGTGGTAGCTCTGTCTCTTCTAATATTCCGATACTGTCGACGTAGTCGTAGGGAATCACCTCTATCATTCTTACTAGTTCAAATTCATCAGTACTGAAGAATTTTTACAGTGTTGCAGAACTTTGCGGCAGGCAGATTTTGTGCTAATATCGCCAGGCTGCTAGCCATGAAACCAAAACTGTCGGTAAATTTTATGGTGAACTTGTCGCCGAGTAATTTTCCAAATGTAAACATTTTTTCTTCTTTGTGTGGGATGATGGTAATAACTTTACTGTCATTTGCACAGTTCTCTGAAGATAAAGTTTTCATCATATGCTAGGTTGTGAAAAAATACAGGAAGTTTCTTCGGGCGTATTCTGAACAAGTTATATTGGTTACAGGCAGCACCAATGTACTTTCCACTAAAGTGACAGTAGTCACGCACCTTCACATTGCTTTTACAGAAGCTCCCACTACAGTGACAACATATGTTGGCCTGGAGATATGCTGCATTTTGTGACGGCGTTAGTGGCACCATCTTTAATGAAGTGTCGTAGATCATCTTCACATTTCTTCCTATCTCAACGATTTTTTCAACAATAATCTTAGGTGCATCCTGTCCTGTGTAGATTATAGGTTCTTGAGGCAGTTGTGTCGTCAATTGTGATGGTATGACATCATTGTCAATTTGCACAAAAATACAGAAGCTAAATGCTTCATGCTTTTGGTATGCCATGGTAAATGCTGTCTCAGGATCAGGTTGGCAGGTCTGGACTGGTATCAATGCAGCTTCAAAATCGGAGTACACAACAATTGGCAGTTTAGTTTTGTGTTGTATGTTCTTGAAACATAGCACTGGAGGCCTGCCATCAGGCCCTAGCTGTGACATATCAGCGCGAAGTGGTGCATTGCTCGTGCAATATTTCCTGTGTTCAGTCAGATATTGCTCACCATCCAGTTCAGATACTCGTTGTTGATCGTCAAAGTGTACCAGGCATCTCTTGCAGGTGTAGACTTTACCACGATGTGCTGTCTTCTTAGAACGGACGAGTGGAGAGAAATTTGATATGTAACAGTGGTGGTTGTTATCTTCATCTGTCAACAGCAGCAAGTCGATATGATCGACTATTCTTCGTCTGTTACTCTTAGGGGAAATACCTTTCCTGTCTTCCCGTCCAGGCAATAACTGTTGATTGATGTCTCAGGATTCTTCTTTACAAAAGTGCTGATTTTTCTTACTGGTGTCGGGAAAGAAATACATGTAAAGACGTACATAACTTCAGCATCATATCGCTCGTTCACTCTTTCAGGGTTATTTTCTTCGATGAACTTTGCTAACACGGCCCATTTAAAACATTCATTGTCATTATTTCTATGATTGATGACGGCTCTTTTCGTCTTTATGGTATCTGGCAAGTCGATCCATGACGATGCTCTCAGTGGGTCGAGTTGGTTAACTCGTAGCTGCAGACAGTTGACAGAGACGAGCGTCCAACTGGACCCCTTCTCAGAATATTCACGCTCTTCTGTACATAGTTTCAAAATACTTTGTTATCACTGCATTTTCAGTACAGTCAGCATTATAGACCGGCAAATTTTTTGTCTTGAATGCTCTTTTATCTGTTCCCTCGTCGAATGGCGCTGGCTTAGCATAATCACATTCCAGTACGATGTTAAATTTAAGGGCTCTGTAGTTTTCTACTTCATTTTTCAACTGACCTACTATATTTACATACATGATGCTCAAGTATTCACACATATCCCTGGCCGTGTCGTCATTCTTCACCACATACGTCTTCACATTTCTACGGAATGCAGTTTCTGCCTCGACGAAACCGAACTCTGTAGCCAAACCAGACCCTACTACTATTTTAGGGAGGGTTGATGGCGTCCTGGAACAGGATTGCCTAGCAGATTCCGGTGTTTGCACACGTAGATTTTTCAGTGCTGGTCGTGCTACTTTACTCTTGCAAATCTTCAAGTGCATAGCCAAATTGTCACGACGAGCGAAACAGACACTACTGTAGTTGCACTTAAGCAGATTTCGTTCCATGTTGCGCTTACAACATGCTTCATGTCGACGAGCATTTCGAAATTCGGTGAACTGCTTCTTGCAATACTTACAGCAGTTAGTCACTTCTCTCTTGATGTTGTTATTACAGATACGTAAGTGCTTTATCAGGTCGTCTTTGCGAGTGATTGATACACCACATCGCTCACAGATCAGTCGCTCTTCACGGTGTGTATTGAAGTAACAGGTCTTCTCATGTCTCAGCATATTATTTCGCAAAGTAAAGACTTTGCCACAGAACTTGCAGTAAATAACCTTTAAAGAAGAATACTGCCCTTCCATTGCTTTAATTAGTTATTCTTCAAATCAGATAAACCTAACCTAAAATTTCTTAAACTTTTATACCTAACCTTGAATTCACTATTCACTAGCTAAATAACGTGATAAGCTCAACGTAAAACACTTAATAATCGCTCGAAGTAAGGCTGCGCGTACAGAGTTAGTACTCGGACGACAGACAAACAGCGAATGAGCTTGGAACTTCGTGCGGCTGTTTATATACCCTCGCTCTCACCTCATAACTTATTTCGTACACTGTTTTTAAATCAATCGGACATATGTGCACATGTAAGTTCATGTTTTCATTTAGGACACTCGCTTGAATGTTATGTTAACAATTTAGACATAAACATACGACGGCTAACATTTCCAGATGTCAAGTTACCACTGTTAACATACTAACTGTCAACATACTAAGCGATATAGAACTTTGATATCGTGACGTGAAACTCGCTGGCTACATAATCGCATCGCTTACAATTTATAAATATTGTCAGTTATAAATTCCGCGATTTTACATACAGACGAGCCTTCATGAGAATACTAGTTTAAAGGTACTGTTATATAAATGCATTTGTACAGAATATTTTTATTTACCTTATTTTCTATTGTGTAATGGTTTTTTATTTCTTCACCTCTCCAAATTACATTATCAACGGACACTGTGTTAAGTGTAGGAATTACTTATTAACTGTTTGTAGGTTTTGTTTTTCGCTTTCGAAGTGTTTTGGGTGTAAGAAAAGAACGAACATTACGCTAATGTACTGGGTGCTTTCTGTACCTAATTCCAGATTTATTCTTGTTAAAGTTGTTATGTACTTGTATTATAATTAAGTAAATCGTACTACATACGGTTCCCTTTAAGTATTGTAGTCCGGAATATTTATATATTTAAAGTAAAGAATTTCTACCTTAAAATGCACGTATAAAAGTTTATTTCTTAGCAACTGAACAAATCTTCCTTGATCTAGACTTTATACGATAGCGAACTCTATAATAGTATGGCTGTGATGACAAAGAAAGAATCAAACTGGTATAAGTTTCCGTAAGACTGCGAGACGGTTGGTACTAGTTAGAATACTGAGTACATACAAACGCAAGAATAAAAGTTTTGAACTAGTATCATTACTCGACATCTTTTAAATTGATTTGTAGACATCCATATAGCGAATTTTATTTTCAGGGAACTAAAACATCAAAGTTAAAGTTACAATGAAGGGAAAAAAGCCGTGGTCGTATGTGCGGTACGTCAAGATGCTAACATGTCTTTACATTGCAGAGACCGACAAACTTTATTACAGTAGAAGGACAGCCTACTCAAAACCAAAAGCTAACTAAAATTATATTCAGTACAAGAGATTTATATACTGCGATATACGACAGGATGTTTTTCCAAGCAGACGAAATAACGTTTTAAACATGTTACATAGCTGTACTTATGAGTCTTTGCCTTCTAGTATTTATAGTGTGAAAGTTAATTTTATATCCGTCATAAGTATACTTATTTTTTAAAACAACAACTATAATCGACGATAAATAGCAATAAATTTGTCAAATTTTCGAGCTCCGAACCAAGGACGAAGTCATCGCGAGCGTACTTACTGATGGAATTCTTATTTTAGCTGTGTATAGGCTTTAGGAAATCAGAAAATCACTCATGGGAAATATTAATGTGCTACGGAACTGCGGTTTGGTGTTAAAGTTGACGGCATTTGTACTGATTGTCTGCGACGAGCACGGTTTTCCTATTATATTTATCCTAGTCAAGTCATAAACTAGCAGAATACGACTAATATATTTAAATGGCTTAAGAACGATGCTTATAGCATTAGGTATAGCGATGCCGGTATTTAAATTACAGGCGCCTGTCCTTCTGCATAACTCTATCCACCAAGTATGGCAATAAAGGATATAGCCTATGTATTTGGTTTAGTACTAAGGAATGTATGTCACCACTACACACGCACCTATAATAATAGTTTTTTGTCCTTTTATGGATGTGTATATAATAATACTCTAGCAGATATTAATACTTATCTGGAATAATGCTAACAAATTACGGACTGTCTATAATTAAAACACATGTGCGCCTGTATCGTAAGTGTATAATATTAACAGCAATCAATATACTTTTACTGGTTATACAGTAAAATACCTCCTCGATAATACTTAGATAACTGAAAATGTAAGTCTCGGGTTTTAAGCAGGGCGTGTGTTAGATAGTTACGTAAAATTACGGCAACAGCAATTGCTGGAAGAGGGGTAAGGAGGCGGGAGCTGAGTTGAGACAGGTTGCAACGCGTGCGCCGGTTATGGACCGCGGAGGGCTGAAGAGGGGAAGGTACAGTAGAAAACTGCGTGGTTATACAAAACTATAGCCAGTTCCTTGTTGGATTCGGAAGAGGTTGGGTGCTACCCGTCATGTCTGGGAGATGTGCAAGTAAGTATCATAATTAATTACTGAATTTAACGGAAATCGATCGGGTATAGATTCGAGAATGTAGGACGGTGTTGTAACTGTAGAAATAAGTACCGTATGTCTTTACTTGCGTAATGCTTTGTCACGACTCGTTTGCTATATTTTACTATGTTTTATTACAGCATTTTGTAAATATAAAGAGAAAATATAAAATTGTGTTAATTTTTATTAATTATAGGTATCGAATTTAGGACATTATGCCGTTTACAATATAATACACAATTTAAACAATCAATTAAATCATGTATATGCGATAAAAAAGTTGAAAATTCACACAAAAATCGAAATTTAACATTTACGGAAAAACATAATAAATATATTATATTACTTATTTGAAGCTTAATTTCATCGTTGTCGATCATTACTTAACCTTAGAAAAGCATTTTGTACACTAGAAACCTAATAATGATATTTTTTTGTTTAGTGTCACATAGTACATTTTTGCATGGGAAGCCAGTAGTATGATTATGGCGGTTCTGGGACAGGGGCTCTGATGACGTCATCAGCTATAAGTAACCTTGAAATAAAAAATTGACTTTAATTTTTTTTTATTTTTTGAAATTTTTTGAAATTTTTAAAAATTTAGAAATTTTTTGAAAATTTGTGGAATTTTGAAATTTTTTTGAAAATTTTTGGTAATTTGACAACTCAAGGTCGAGGTCTAGGTTAAAGGTCAAGGTCATCCAACATGGCGGCCGGGGCCGTGACATCACAACATGGCGGGTGGTGCCTCACTTGGGCGGGTGCCACACTCCCAGTCTATGAACCGGCATAATAATACTACTGGCTTTCCATGCAACAATGTACTATGTGACACTAAACAAAAAAATATCATTATTAAGTTTATAGTGTACAAAATGCTTTTCTAAGGTTAAGTAATGATCGACAACGATGTAATTAAGCTTCAAATAATTAATATAATCTATTTATTATGTTTTTCCGTTAATGTTAAAAATTCGATTTTTGTGTAAATTTTCAACTTTTTATCGTATATACATGATTTAATTGATTGTTTAATTTGTGTATCACATTGTAAACGGCATAATGTCCTAAATTCGATACCCTAAATTGATAAAAATTAATACAATTTTATATTTTCTCTTTATATTTACAAAATGGTGTAATAAAACATAGTAAAATATAGCAAACAAGTCGTGAAAAAGCATTACGCAAGTAAAGACATACGGTAATTATTTCTACAATTACAACACCGTCCTACATTCTCGAATCTATACCGGATCGGTTTCCGATAAATTTAGTAGTTAATTATGATACTTACTTGCACATCTCCCAGACATGACGGGCAGGACCCAACCTCTTCAGAATCCAACAAGGAACTGACTATAGTTTTGTATAACCACGCAGTTTTCTACTGTGCCTTCCCCTCTTCAGCCCTCCGCGGTCCATAACCGGCGCACGCGTTGCAACCTGTCTCAACTCAGCTCCCGCCTCCTTTCCCCTCTTCCAGCAATTGCTGTTGCCGTAATTTTACGTAACTATCTCACACACGCCCTGCTTAAAACCCGAGACTTACATTTTTAGTTATCTAAGTATTATCGAGTAGGTATTTCACTGTATTACCAGTAAAAGTATATTGATTGCTGTTAATATTATACACTTACGATACAGGCGCACATGTGTTTTAATTATAGACAGTCCGTAATTTGTTAGCATTATTCCGCGATGACTTAGTCCTTGGTTCGGAGCTCGAAAACTTAACAACTTTATTACTTTTTATCACTGATTATAGTTGTTTTAAAAAATAAGTATACTTATGACGGATATAAAATTAACTTTCACACTATAAATACTAGAAGGCAAAGACCCATACGTACAGCTATGTAACATATTTTAAAACAATATTTCGCCTGCTGGGGATACATCATGTTGTACATCGCGACGTATAGATCCCTTGTACTGAATATAATTTTAATTGTATTTTTGGTTCCTGATATCTATCCTTATACTGTAATAACGTTTGTCGATCTCTACAATGTAAAGACACGTTAGCATCTTGGCGATCCACACATACGACCATCGCTTTTTTTCCCTTCGTTGTAACTTAAACATTGATGTTTTTGTGACATGAAAAATAAAATGCGACATAGGAAAGCCTACAGCATACAGTAAAACATAACGAGTAGTGTTTATACTGCAAAACTTTCCTCCCGTGATTATATATACCTGTATTCGAACTAGTGCCTGCCGGCACGCAGTCTTATGACAATTTATACCAGTTTGATGATTTATTTTTAATCAAAGCTATATTGTTACAGAGTTCGCTATCGAATATACTAATTATCAGGGAAGATTGGTTTAGTTGATGAGTAAACAACTTTTATACACCCATTATAGAGGTAGAAATCATCTACTTTACTTAAAATACATAATTAATTCGGACTACAATACATAAACGGAGCCATATGCAATGCAATTAATTTAATTGTGATACCAGTTCTTAACAATCTTAACAAGGATAAATATGGTACTAAGCATCGTTCTAAAGACAATTATATGTACATAATTAATATTCGGCTAGTTTGTGACGTGTCTAGAATAAAGCTGATGGGAAAACCGTGCTCGTCACGGACGGTTAGTACAAATACCGCCAACTTAAAGACAAAAATGTATTTTCCGTAATACATTAATATTTCCATGAGTGATTATCCGATTTCGTAAAGCCTATACACGCCTGAAATAAGAATTCCATCGGTAAGTACGCTCACGATGACTTCGTCCTTGGTTCGGAGCTCGAAAATTTGACAAATTTATTGCTATTTATCGTCGATTATAGTTGTTGTTTTAATAAATAAGTATACTTATGACGGATATAAAATTAACTTTCACACTATAAATACTAGAAGGCAAAGACTCATACGTACAGCTATGTAACATGTTTAAAACGTTATTTCGCCTGCCTGGAAAACCATCAGGTCGTACATCGCAGTATATAAATCTCTTGTACTGAATATAATTTTAGTTAGCTTTTGGTTTTGAGTAGGCTGTCCTTCTACTGTAATAAAGTTTGTCGGTCTCTGCAATGTAAAGACATGTTAGCATCTTGACGTACCGCACATACGACCACGGCTTTTTTACCTTTCATTGTAACTTAAACTTTGATGTTATAGTTCCCTGAAAATAAAATTCGCTATATGGATGTCTACAACTCAATTCAAAAGATGTCGAGTAATGATACTAGTTCAAAACTTTTATTCTTGCGTTTGTATGTACCAGTATTCTAAATAGTACCAACCGTCTCGCAGTCTTACGGAAACTTATACCAGTTTGATTATTTATTTGTCATCACAGCCATACTATTATAGAGTTCGCTATCGTATAAAGTCTAGATCAAGGAAGATTTGTTCAGTTGCTAAGAAATAAACTTTTATACGTGCATTATAAGGTAGAAATTCTTTACTTTAAATATATAACTAATCCGGACTACAATATTTAAAGGGAACCGTATGTAGTACGATTTACTGAATTATGATACAAGTACCTAACAACTTTAACAAGAATAAATCTGGCATTAGGTACAGAAAGCACCCAGTACATTAGCGTAATGTTCGTTCTTTTCTTACACCCAAAACACTTCGAAAGCGAAAAACAAAACCTACAAACAGTTAATAAGTAATTCCTACACTTACCACAGTGTCCGTTGATAATGTAATTTGGAGAGGTGAAGAAATCAAAAACCATTACACAATAGAAAAAAAGGTAAATAAAAATATTCTGTACAAATGTAATTATTATATAACAGTGACCTTTAAACTAGTATGCTCATGAAGGCTCGTCTGAATGTAAAATCGCGGAATTTATAACTGACAATATTTATAAATTGTAAGCGAAGCGATTATGTAGTCAGCGAGTTTCACGTCACGATATCAAAATTCTATATCGCTTAGTATGTTGACAGTTAGTATGTTAACAGTGGTAACTTGACATCTGGAAATGTTAGCCGTCGTATGTTTATGTCAAAATTGTTAACATAACATTCAAGCGACTGTCCTATATGAAAACATGACCTAACATGTGCACATATGTCCGATTGATGTAAATACAGTGTACGAAATAAGTTATGAGGTGAGAGCGAGGGTATATAAACAGCCGCACGAAGTTCCAAGCTCATTCGCTGTTTGTCTGTCGTCCGAGTACTATCTCTGTACGCGCAGCCCTACTTCGAGCGGTTATTAAGTGTGCTACGTTGAGCTCATCACGTTATTTAGCTAGTGTATAGTGAATTCAAGGTTAGGTAAAAAATTCTAGAAATTTTAGGTTAGGTTTACCTGATTTTAAAAAATATCTAATTAAAGTAATGGAAGGGTAGTATTCTTCGTTAAAGGTTATTTACTGCAAGTTCTGTGGCAAAGTCTTCACTTTGCGAAATAATATGCTGAGACATGAGAAGACCTGTGACTTCAATACGCACCGTGAAGAGCGACTGATCTGTGAGCGGTGTGGTGTATCAATCACTCGCAAAGACGACCTGATGAGGCACTTACGTATCTGTAATAGCAACATCAAGAGAGAAGTAACCAACTGTTGTAAGTATTGCAAAAAGCAGTTCACCGAATTTCGTAATGCTCGTCGACATGAAGCATGTTGTGAGCGCAACATGGAACGAAATCTGCCTTAGTGCAACTACTGTAGTGTCTGTTTCGCTCGTCGTGACAATTTAGCCATGCACTTGAAGATTTGTAAGAGTAAAGTAGCACGACCAATACAGAAAAATTTACATGTGCCACCACCAGAATCTGCTAGGCAATCCTGCTCCAGGACGCCATCAAACCGCCTTAAAATAGTAGTAGGGTCTGGTTTGGCAACAGAGTTTGGTTTCGTCGAAGCAGAAACTGCATTCCGTGGGAATGTGAAGACACATGTGTTGGAGAATGATGACACGGCCAGGGATATATGTGAATACTTGAACAGCATGTATGTACATATAGTAGGTCAGTTGAAAAATGAAGTGAAAAACCACAGAGCCCTTAAATTTAACATCGTACTGGTATGTAGTTATGATAAGCCAGTGCCATTCGACGAGGGAACAGGTAAAAGAGCATTCAAGACAAAAAATTTGCCAGTCTATAATGCTGACGGTATTGAAAATGCAGTGATAACAAAGTATTTTGAAACTATGTACAGAAGAGCGTGAATATTCTGAGAAGGGGTCCGGTTGGACGCTCGTGTCTGTCAACTGTCTGCAGCTACGAGTTAACCAACTCGACCCACTGAGAGCATCGTCATGGATCGACTTGCCAGATTCCATAAAGACGAAAAGAGCCGTCATCAATCATAGAAATAATGACAATGAATGTTTTAAATGGGCCATGTTAGCAAAGTTCATCGAAGGAAATAACCGTGAAAGAGTGAACGAGCGATATTATGATGCTGAAGCTATGTAAGACTTTACAGGTATTTCTTTCCCGACACCAGTAAGAGAAATCAGCACTTTTGAAAAGAAGAATCCTGAGACATCAATCAACGTTTATTGCCTGGACGAGAAGTCAGAAAAGGTATTCTCCCTCAGAGTAACAGGCGAAGAAAAAGTCGATCATATCGACTTGCTGCTTTTGACAGATGAACACAACAACCGCTACTGCTACATTTCAAATTTCTCTCTACTCGTCCGTTCTCAGAAGACAGCACATCGTGGTAAAATCTACACCTGCAAGAGATGCCTGGTACACTTTGACGATCAACAACGAGTATCTGAACTGGATGGTGAGCAATGTCTGACTGAACACAGGAAATATTGCACGAGCAATGCACCACTTCGCGCTGATATGCCACAGCTAGGGCCTGATGGCAGGCCTCCAGTGCTATGTTTCAAGAACATACAACACAAAACTAAACTGCCAATTGTTGTGTACTCTGATTTTGAAGCTGCATTGATACCTGTCGAGGCCTGCCAACCTGATCCTGAGACAGCATTTACCATGGCATACCAAAAGCATGAAGCATAAAGCTTTTGTATTTTTGTGCAAATTGACAATGATATCATACCATCACAATTGACGACACAACTGCTTAAGTACCTATAATCTACACAGGACAGGATGCACCTAAGATTTTGTTGAAAAAATCGTTGAGATAAGTAGAAATGTGAAGATGATCAATGACACTTCATTAGTGATCGTGCCACTAACGCCGTCACAAAATGCAGCATATCTCCAGGCCAACATATGTTGTCACTGTAGTAGGAGCTTCAGTAAAAGCAATGTGAAGGTGCGCGATCACTGTTACTTTAGTGGAAAGTACATTGGTGCTGCCTGTAACCAATGTAACTTGCTCAGAAGACACCCGAAGAAACTTCCTGTATTTTTTCACAACCTAGAATATAATGAAAACTTTATCTTCAGAGAACTGGCATATGACAGCAAAGATATTACCATCATCCCACACAAAGAAGAAAAAATGATTACATTTGGAAAATTACTCGGTGACAATTTCACCAAAAAATTTATCGACAGCTTTTGTTTCATGGCTAGCAGCCTGGCGACATTAGCACAAAATCTGCCTGCCGCAAAGTTTTGCAACACTGTGAAATTCTTCAGTACTGATGAATTTGAACTAGTAAGAAGGAAAGGGGTGTTTCCCTACGACTACGACGACAGTACCGGAAGATTAGAAGAGACAGAGCTACCACCAAAGGAAAAGTTCTACAATCGATTGACAGATACGTACATTAGTGATCAAGACAACGAACATGCACAAGCTGTGGGGGAGAAATTCGTTTGCAAAACTCTGAAAAACTACTCCGACATCTACTTGAAAACAGATATTCTCCTACTTGCAGATGTATTTGAGAACTTTCGCAGCCTCTGCCTAGAAACATACGGACTGGACAGCGTGCATTATGTAAGTTTGCCCGGATATTCGTTCGATGCAATGCTGAAGGCAACATCAGTGAAACTCGAACTTCTGACAGATTATGACATGTACTTGCATCTCGAGAGAGGTATCTGGGGTGGCGTAGCACAGTGCGTGAAGTGACACTGTGTTTCTAACAACAAGTATGATGGTGAGAAATACAATCCTACGCAGCCAGAAACTTATCTACAGTGCCTTGATGCTAATAACTTGTATGGTTGGGCTATGAGTCTGCTTCTACCTATAAGAAATTTCAAGTGGTCCAGTACCGAGCTAGACATCATGAGTGTGTCAGACACTTCTCCTGTGGGATACATCATTGAATGTGATGTAATGTATCCTC
>PNEQ01117588.1:0-12589 GCA_003012365.1 Medauroidea extradentata | reverse complement strand
AACGACCGATAACCAACGACAATACCGGAACGGATCCGGCCCGGAGGACCAAAAATGTTGCATGCTCACGAAAGGAACTGTATTAACATCGGATGCAACATCCACGAAAAAACACTACATGCGATTGCGATTTTCAAAACAAAAGGCTTCACGCCGACGATACAGCCACTTACCGCCATTTTCGCTACATCACTGATCTCCAGCCTGATGACTAGCGCTCTCTATGCAGTGTTGCCACAGGAGCGCCAACTGGTACATTGGCAGGAGCGGGAGATTCAAATATACTCCCACTGAAGGGTGAACTGTCCATAACTGTCTCTTACAACTATATGTTTATGACACGATATTTACAACACACTATTTACAAGTTCAAACAAGAGCTGTAACATCTACATAAGGAGAGCTGTAACATCTACATAACTTCCAACTCTTGTACTGCTAGCGACTCAACTATGGCGCTGCGGGCCATCTCAAATAATTGACACAGTTCGTACTGCTAAGGCTTTATGGTGATCAACTCCTTGATCCTGAGAAACTTGAAATCAATATCTAAGAACTGGTTAAGTGTATCCACACTACAAAGTTTAACTCTGTTACGTTGCCACGTCTGTGGGTTAACAACTAGTCATACGGGCTTTGGCTTCCTCTTAGAGTGGTCCTGACACTCAGGTAGGAATGATGACAAGAAGTTTTGGTAGGGGTGAAGGATTCGCCATAAGACGAATTTGAGGAAAGGTATCACAGAGGGCACCTCACGGACATCAACCCTCTGTGACGGACTGTTGTGTGTGGGGCTGGGGCACCTTGCGGACATCAACCCCAGCGTGTAAGTTAGGAAGGTAGGTTGGGTTAGGGTAATCTGTTGGCAGCTTGCGGACGTCAACCAACAGATCGGTAGAGAGTGAGCGGCACCTCATGGACATCAACCGCTCAGGAGGAGTGCCAGGATGACCCGGCGGCTAGGCCGAGTCCCTGACGACTGAAGAACTAGGGCAGGTTGCCCTCCTTTTATACTGACCAGAAGGGCTGAAAGTACCGTTAGGTGGACGGCGCAAAATGACCGACGAGAACTCGTGACTGTCTGCTGCTACAAGTGTGCCACCCTCACACTCTAAAATTACTTCCTCGGGTCAAAACTACTATGCTGCACAAAATAAATAGCCCGACTGGAATATATAAATCACGTGTTGCCGTTAAACACTAAAAGTGAGGTACAAGAACACTTGAATGAATATTAAATACATTTCAAGGCACAAGGAACAAATACAATATATAATTACGTGCATATTTTCCCGTATTCATTTGTGAATTCACTTTACAAAGTCCATGCACGGGATTGGTAATACTGGTTTGGCGCTTGGCCGTATTTGTAAACAAACACTCGTGGAAGGTTAACAAAATTGCGTGATGCAATTATACAATGAAAATACACATTGGATAAACACTTGAACATATTAACGTAAGTAATTATGGGTTTACAAATAAAGTCTGTGACTTAACAATCTTACAAGCTAAAATAAATGGCAACACGGTAATCGGCCATGTGCGGGCGCATGCTAAGACTTTAAGGTTAAGATAGCAAGTATAAAAAATCGGGGGAGAGCGTTAAAGATTTTACAGCTTGACGCAACTGACATGCGTCAAAATGAACTGAAAACTTGACTGTGTAACGTGTAACTTAGCCTCCGCACTGTGGTCTCACAATTAATAATTCATCCGATGCAGCCTCTTGTGGTGCAGTGGTCGGCAGCAGCTGCATTGCACGATTACTTTTAATCAAATAATAACAGATAGTCGCTTAACATATTTTTTAATACGACTTGCATGTGACCTACACGTGCCTGTTTTATTCATACATTTGCACTAACATTGTGCATCATAACTACTGTATGTTTATATTCCTGTTTACAAAACGCAGAGTTTGTACATTTGCTCTGCTGTGAATAAAATGTCTCATTTATCACAATGCAGTTTGAAAACACTGCAATGGTGTGAATGTGTAAATAATAGAGCCCTTACTTGTAGCCTGCACACGCACGACAAAATATTACTAAGAATTCCTTTAATCAGCACAAAATATTACATGAACTGTGCTGGCAACTGGAATTATAGCATGCAACGTCTGCTTCCACAATCTGTTTGACCCAATATTGTAATATTGGTTATGGAAACAATAATTTACTTTATTAAGCAGGCGTATTCTGTATGCAAGGATATCATGAAGATGTATCTGCAACTTTTTAAGCTATAATACATGGTTCTATACTCTGACTGACTTGCAGAGCCTCTCTTTCCCGCTTCTGACTTCGGGCTAGGCACCCCACATGGTGACTGTGCGAGTTACGGATAAGGGGTGCATTCCCATATGCTGGCTCATCTTTTATACCTGTTGTGTCTGTGAAAAGGGGGAGGGGGTGGGAGATGCTGTCTGCTAGTAGCAGTGGGCCACCTGACACTCAGTACTTCTCCTCAGTACAAAAGAATTACCTGGTTGCAAAATTATATGCCCCACTACCCTAATTGTACATGGTGTTGCCATATTTGATAGAAAAATATAAAATATCAGTTAATAATGTAGAACACTGGTAACATAGAAACACAGAAATACATTTGTTTACGCTTGTGAAAAAGTTAGTGGCAGTTAATTTAAATAATGTTCGTGGCTGTTTTGTTGTTTACCAGAGTCAGTTTCTCGGCTGTATACATTAACTGCACATCTCTTATTTACTAACAATTCCATAATAAAGCATACATTTTCACTAGACAGCTGCATTGGTCTTATCCTGCTTTCTCTGGCCCGGAGGGGACAGGAAACAACAGGTTAAGCCTAACCCACGGTCGTAGAAGAACAGGTCTGGACACTCGCCTATCTAACAATGTATTTTGCTTGACCCCCTTGTTGTTTGGCTGTAGTTCGTCAAGTTACCGAGAATGTCGTACTTTTTGGCGCTGTTTTCCGGGCGGTCGGACTCAAACTCCATCCACTTTTTTCAATTGTTGAATTTATAAAGGAAATATACATTGCTGGAGCCTTTTCTTAAATTTGTGAGCGAAAAAAGTATTTCATAAATTGATAAAAAATACGTTTTGATAAATTGTTTATCTTAGCGGAAAGGAAGTGGGCGGAGTTTAGTTCGACCGCCGTAACATCAGCGCCAATAAAACACAATATTCTCGGTAACTTGGTGAACTACAGCCAAACAACAAGGGGGTCAAATATCCAGGCGAGTGTCCAGACCTGTTCTTCTACGACTGTGGCCTAACCCATGCATTAATTTGTGAGATGGGCATTATGCATAAGTTAGCAGTGTATGGCGATGCATAAAAATTATCATTAATCATCAGTAAATGTAATATGTGAATATTAACTGCTAAGATTGATAAAACAGCAACGGTAAGCACATATTCTACTGTATGTGTATCCTGGCATTTGTTGAGTTTCCTTCTTAATTTAGGCTTAGAGACATGGCTAACTCTTCACCCGAGGAAGCTGCTCTAAGCAGCGATACGCGCTTCCGCGATTGTTTCGTCCTATATATTTTTGTGTGTATCTGTCAAGTACTAAAACGTGAGTACTTGGGCTTCTGTCTTTTGTACATACTGATAGCCTAGCAGCCTCTTCCTTTCTTTTACATGAATGTATAAGAGACAGAGGTACAAGTACTTAATGATGATACTTGTAAATAGGTACATACATACAAAGGGTCTACACATTTTTTCCGCGGAAGCGCAGTCGCGACAAGACATGGCACACTCTTCCACGGAGCATTCGCACCTGCCATACAGCTAGCCTATGACATCAACATTTGTATCATCCAGTACATTGCAAGCGGTGCTTACCAATATTTATGCTTCTTTCCTTCTTAAAGTGTCTACATTTTTAACTCATTTGTATTTAATTTTATTTAATAACTAAAAACCAATTTAATTAAAACTTTATAGTGTAAAATTTTTTTCCCTTGCAAATATTTGTTAATATGTGGTGCAGGTTTTAAAGGAGGGCAGTGGTATATTGGTAAATACCAGAGTGTTGCTGGTAGAGAAATGACATGTAGTGTTTCGGTGTGAACTGATGTGTTGTATGATGTTGGTACAGGACTTGGTGGAGAAGATGGAGCGACTGATTGGGAAGTGAGCCATGCCGTGACGTCCACATAACAGCGTGAATCTCCGCAGTTGTCCTCCAGTGCACACAAACGCCTTGTCTGCTGCGACACTTTGTTTGTTTGGATTTGCATCACGGGAAATTCCAGTTTATTTTTCGAGAGCACTAATGCTTTTATAATGTTATAGTTATTATTTTTTTCTTTTTTTATAAGCTTTGCATTATGTGTTCGTACAGTATTGAAATTGTTACATAATTTGCAGTTTCATGTTTTTATTAGTGTTTTGTAAAAGCATCACATGTTAACAGAATGTTCCTAGGAAGGGAGCATTGTAAGCACATTTACACATATATTTTTGTGTTAACATTTTGCTTTGGTTTGAAGTAAATTTCATTAATGATGTCTCGGATGTTTTTTTATTTTCTGGAAGTTTCTAGCTAATTTATTTTTTAATGTAATGTAGTTGAATGAATATAAAATTATGTTTGCTTACTTAAAGCTCTGGTGTATGTATGTATTGTGTACTGTATCTATAAATATGATGTAGTGTGTGACACAGAAAGACTGTAGCAGAAACCAGACATGGACTTTATACGTGCACATTGTTGGTATAATTTTGTTTGTCGCGTGCATTTATTTGTACAGTGTTTTGTAACTGAAGCAGCAGTAATGACAGTTTCTTGTTAATGTTTCTTCATGCAACTGTTTCTGTTGTTAAAATGACTCACAGTATGAGATATCCTGTGAAAATATTTTATATATAGTACAGTTTCATTATGAAATTATGCTTCCATATGTAGTGTTATTGCAAGTTAGTTTTTGAAATGAAGTGTTGTGTATATTTTTAACTGTGCACATAGAGGCCAGAGCAGACAAGATAGGGCAGACTGTTAGTGATGTTGCAGATACAGATCAGATGTACATAGTTGTTTGTTGACTGTGCTTCAAAAATGTACAGTAGGGTAGTTATGTTGTTGCAGAATCCTTCACTTAAACATAAAATAATTTATCACAGTTAACATTGTTATCTTTTTAAAAACTTGAGTGTTTGCCAGATCACTTTAATGTTTATTGAACGTTGTTATTTTATCGCTGCTTGCGGGAAGCTGCTTGGTCCACTGTGTACTGTGCAGCAGACTCGGCTCGTATCTGGATCCTATCCTTGCAGTTACACAGGCTAGACACCAGACAACGAGCACATTCTGTCTGTCGCTACTCCAGCAGGCTTACCTGACACCACCAACCTGCTGTAGACACTCGTATATCCAGCATATACAGTGCTTTCAATGCTTACTTAACTTAAGAAATTGAATTTTTAAAGTTAAGCCTTTCGTTTCAAATACCGCCAATATTTCAAGTTCAGTTGTTGGTGTTGCTTAGTAGCCGTGCTACTGTTACATTTGAAACATCATGTAACCGTTGTATTGTGATAATAATTTTTTCTGCAGTCTCAACTTTGATAGTTGGAAACTTTTCTGACACTGATTTTTTTTACCTATAATTTTCAAAACCTGCATAGCAAAAGTTTTGTACTTTTAGTGTTTTCATGCATCCTTAGCACTTTTGTTAGTGTGCATCTTGTTATTTATGTCGTAACTGTTAATAGTTTTTCCAACCACGCATGTACAATATGTACGTACATTAGTTACGAGGTTGTTCTGCATGGTCTCGGAGGCTTTTACGTATGCCTTACTGTGCTTTCTAGAAGGTAAATATTCTCTTCCTGAAATATTCTGTGGAATTGTTGTAAGCTCATTACCATTAAGTTATATTATACACTTTTATTATATATTCATGTTACATGCTAAATGTATTTAAACTGTTGACTATGGATCAAGAACACTCTCTTATGTATGAGGTTACTTATTTGCTTGCAGGCAGCAGACACATCACATACAGTAATACTACGCCATGTATAATAATGTCACCAGATAAGGCTGTTACCCACCATGTTCTCAGTAGATAATAGCGTCTGCCTACACAACATAATGTGCTCCCCTGCTGCGCTAGGAAGTACCGAGACGTACATGCTTTCTATTTGCTTGTATCTGTACTTAAGTGTCTCTGCAAAGATCCTCTCGATACAGTTGTTGAACTGCACAAACTTTAGTCTCCTGTGATCAACAGTAATAGCAAATAATTTGCAATAGCAACACATGGGGTTCTTTCTATCAAAACTAGTTAAATATGTTTGTTACAAAAAAATAATGGCAGCAGAAAAGTTCTTTTTTTTTTTTAATTGTTAAATTGGCAGTAGTGTCAGATTGCATACTGATCATGATATAGCCTATTTTTTTTTCTTTTGATCTATATTTTGTATTTGTTAAATATTTTTGTAATCAAGTTATGGTCTTTGTGATAAAATTGTTTGTCGTATGGCAACAGCGTACGTGCATTCACTTAACGTGATTGTGCTGCGATACAATAGTGGTAATTTAACTTACGTAGAAACGTTAAAATTTTGTTTGTATGTACTTTCTGCGTTGTATGTACATGTGGAAGAAAGTGTTATTGCAGTTTTATTTTCCTACTGTTCAGATAACTTACTGTGGGTTAGTTTTTGCTACACTTAGATCAGTTGAAACTTTGTTTTTTTTTCTGTATGTATGTGTTTATGTATGCATAGCAATTTTCACTGTAGTTTTATTATTTCTCATGGTAGTGTCAATTTTGTTGCATGTAGTGTGCTGTGAGTTATGTTGTGATCACCGCCTTATGTTGTTGTGTTTATTCCATGGGTGCTCTGTTGTTTCCAACATATTTATCTTGTCATTTAAGTGCAACTCACTACAAACTTTGAACTTTGTCCTGCCACCTGTGTTTCATTCTCTCAGACACTTACAGTATTTAACCATGTTCCACCCAGCCCCGTGTAAGACCTGCACCCCAAATTTTCATAATCCGGAAAAAAAAATTAACTATACAGTTCCAATTTAGTGGCCTTTTGTTCAAAATGTAAACAAATAACATTTAAATATTACGTTAATTAAGTATGCGACAGACATCTTAATAAATAAACTATGCACCAAAAGTATAAATAGTGCTTGGCACCGTTTGACGTGTTGGAAGCAGTGTTGGTGAAAGCTCAAGGCTGGCGGGTACGCTGCTGCACGGTACACGAATGCTCCGCAGAGGCAGCCGCATGTGCTGCACTCTGTGAGCAGTTGTCGGTATTAGAGAGTCCACTGTACTGTAGCTCTTGTCTAGTGGATCATGAAAGACTGCCTTCGTTCACCGTGCTGCCACACGCAGTATTGCGAGTGCCTAGATGCTCATTTATTGGACCAGGCGAGTGAGACAAAGGATCTAGGTGCACGTTGGCTTGGTGCCACTCGGCACGTCCCAGAGAGCCTGCAACTGCAGACGCAATGCCATTTTCATGGCTGACGGTAATGCTGGCATTCCTTATTCACTCTTTACAGACTACAATCTAATTTAAGGGTCTCACGTGCATTTTTCCGTTATTGTAAATCCTTCCAGCAGTCTGTAATGTATGATGTAAAACCCAACTTTTTTTAGGCCTTTTGTCCAAAAACCTTGATTTTAGAGTATAACCCGCACCCCGAATTTGCTGTTTTGATTTTGAGAAACAATGTGCGGGTGGTATAATAGGTGAGTACGTAAGTTGTGCATATTCTTGTCAGTCCTGTATTTTACTTCCAAATAGTTCTGTACAATTGGCATCAACGAGTTACTGACAATTTAATGTGCTCACGTGTGGCTGAATTAAGATGGTTTTTGCAGTGTCACAATAAAATTTTCACTTCTTACAATCCGACTACATAAAATAACTGAATTGCTCAAAACTTTTACAGTTACATTTCATTTACCATATTGGCATATTTCTCACATCTTTCTGTCAGGATTTTGGTTGAAAAATTTTGGACGCATGAATTATGCCAGGAATTGCTGAGACACATGCATGTTTGTACTGAAATGAGGCCTGAACGTACCAGCCGTAACTGTTAGCTGGCTGTTTGCACTATGATTGTTGTCAGTTTAAATAATTACAGGTATTAAATGAAGAAATAATTGGTAAACTTTAATTAATGTTTGAATTAATTTACCTGAAGCTTCATCGTAAAGCAAGGCTGATGTAACAAAGTAATACGTAGTGCCGTGGCAACAGCATTGTAAACATGGCTGTGGACCATACAGCGTCATTGTTCCCAAAGTTACAACATAACTGCTCTGTATCACATATAAACTACACATTAACATATGCCGTAAAAAGTAACAGTAATATAAATGAAGTAATTAAATATTAAAGGAAAAAATATACTGTATGCAAATACATATGTAACAAGCTGTTCAAGTTACACAATACAATACCATTGCCAATTGCAAAAGTAAACATTAATATACTAACCACTCACTTTTTCACACAATTTCCATCCCTCTTCTCTATTGCCATGTTTGTTAGCGTACGCAATAACTTGCAGTTTAAATGCAGCAGTGTTACTACTGTATTTGACCACCGTGCACTTATACTGGGAAAAAAACTTTCTAAGTTATTTTTGTGTAACAACCTCATGCTTACAAATCAGCTGGGTAACTGAACTGCCTGAACTTGAACGCACAGATCGCTGCACTGTACAGCGGCCACAGGTCCAGTGGCCTTGAAGTATCTAAACACACAGCGAAGCCCACAGCAGAACGTGCATGCACTGGTACTTCTGGGCCGGAAAAATCCTGCTGCATCAAATATTAGAGGAATAATGTTTTCCTTATTTTGAAACCACTAAATTGGAGTGCGTGAATAATGGCAGGGCGAGAAATATGCCAGTAGATTGTATAAAATACATACTATTGCTAAGAGCATTAAAGAACAATGATTTCTTAGTTACCATAAATTAAGTGAACTATAACCTCTAAGTACATGACAAGAGTGTGAATATTTTATTTTAAATTACAACGTGCCCTTGGAATAATGTAAAATGATCCCACCATGGTTGTGTGTGAGGCTTGTAAATATAGTATAAATACCTTCATTGTCTAAAGTGGCTTTCATGATTCCTCGTCTATCACTCGCACCAAGTCAATGGATAAGAACAGTAGCTTGTCCTCTTGCTGCAAGTTGTATTGATAATAATTGTTAGTTCTCATTCATTGAAGACTGTTCATGCTCTCTTATTTATACTGCTAACTCTTAACTTTGTTTATACTTCACACTATTTCTAGTAAGTTATTTATTTGTATATATTTTTATACTTACATTAGGTAAGATATTTAAATGTGAAACATGCTGCTAGAGTTACATGGGCCACAACCAATCGCACAGTACTGATATGTTGAACTATTAGCAGGTTAAGAAACCTTTGAATATGATATTGTGTGCTAAAGTTTTTATTTGTGAGCCATAGTGCATTTCATCTGAGAGTTAGTCTTTCTTTTTATCCTCCTTCTTCTTTCTTCAATTTCTTTTGATCACCATTCAACTTTCAAATTATTCTGAATTCATTGTAATCCATGTTTCAGAATGATTGAATATTTGTTTCGTGTGATAACATACTTTAATTAGTGTTGTAATAAAACATGTTTTGCCTGTGTGGCACCCCTTAATTGCTTTTAGCAGGTTCTTTTATGCACAAAATACAATAGCTTAGGCTTTGTGTGCTGTATACTAAAACCAGTTTTTTTATGGCACGGTAGGTACTTATAGCAAATTGCTACACTAGGTGAAGATTGAAATTTTTTTGATAATAGCATAAAGTACCATTGATAATAAAATGTTTTAGACATCACTTGCGTATTATGATACAGCATGGAAACGTAGTGAAGTAGCATTTATGTGCAAAAATTAATAAATGTAATATTATTACTACGTACCGCTTCCACATGTTTCTTTGCTGCTGTGTACTTACAGTTGTCGCTTGTACGCTTTATTCACAGCAGATGTGAGGATGGGGTCACTCGAATTGTTTGTGTCTCTATTAACTGCTTGTACTTGACGTGCTGTTGCCAGTGCTTTGTGATGGTTGTACTCACGAGGATAGCATGTTGCAGTCCTACGATGCAGCATTGCACTGCTTAGTTGTGTTTTATGTTGTGTATACATTTCTTGCGTTTTTCTCTCCTCCCCCACCCCCTTTCCTCATCACCGTAACTCCCTTTACAAAACATTTGCTTAAGCTTATTTGTTGGTCATTATAGCATATTGGAAACTGTTTTTTTTTTTTTTTTTTTTTTTTTTTTTTTTTTTTTTTTTTTTTTTTTTTTTTTTTTTTGTTCCTGGAAATGGTTTTTTGGTATGTTTATTTATGTTTACTTGTGTGATTACTACTGTATGTAGCAAGTAGCTGATGCATCTAGCCTTGCTCACGCAAGTGTTCTCAACCTTTGAGCCATAGACCATTGCTTCGTTGACATTGCTGGTGTTTATTTGTGGCTGTAACATGAGAATGTGTAAGTGTGCAGTTCTCAGCATCAGTGTAGGTAGAGATTATGAAACCTTTCCCACCAAGGTTGCCTTAGCATTGCCTTCAGTCTTGTGCCGTAGTTGTTATACAATACCTGCTACAAACTGCACTGCAAGCTGTATGTACATACTGTCTTGGTGCTTGTATCTTGCAGTATTCACAGCTATTAAAACAACAGTAACTAGCCCTTCCGACATGGAAGATGTGCAAGTTGCTAAGTACATCATTGCTACAATGTTTACAATTTACCTCTGTAGATGATGTGTAATTGTTGCTTGTGGTTACATGTGGTACTTTCTGATTCATGCCTTCCAAAATTGTAATGGTTTCCTCTCTTAAAGTTATTTCTCAGAGTGCTTCCACGTAATGTCTTAATGTCATACTTACATGATTGTAATTTGTAGTCGCAGCTGTGAGACATTAAATGTTATATTTGCACCAAGACTTGAACACCATAGTTTCTGTAGCCTACTGTTGTACAAAATGGCAGGAACTGCTAATTGAGAAATGGGACCCGATTTACACTCCTGTGCAGAATTGTCTGTATTGTTACAACAATGCTGGTATTTGTCTGCGTGTACAAAATTATTTGTTTGTAATACCATTATGTTACCATAAAAAATGTTGAAATATTTTTGTTGCTATGAAATAAAATTTGCACCAAGTTGATTATATTAGAGTGAATTTTATTTCTATCTCATAATTAAGGATATGTGTTCAGTTTCTATCCCACAAAGTATTTTGTAAATAAAGTCTGTAAATATTATTGCAGTAGACATTGAAACACAAAGAGGAGTTAAAATATATTAGTTAACTTTTGCTTGTCACTGTTGCCATTTAGGAATATGTACTTGCTAGTAATATTGATCATAATAATAAGAGATCAACAGTCAGCAGACTGCAAGAGGCAGGAAAGAATGTCCTTGCTAGCCAAAATGAGCTGAGAGCATGTTCAATGTACCCAGTCACCTTGTTCCTGTATCATTACGTTCTGTTATCTACAACGTTCATCCTGTCACAATTCTAGCAATATTAACATCAGTTACATGTCTTTTAACTTGAGATTGGACAGTCCCATTTTTCTTTCTATTCTCGATTCCAGCCATATTTTTCTCGGTGCTTCGATTCACAATTACTTCCGATTCTAAGTAGTTATGAAAAATTACAATTTTAAATGACTGCAGATCATTAAATTAATTAATCCAAAGATGGTAATAATATATAATGACTTTATTAAAATTATTTTGTGTTTGATTTCCGTACTTGCTACTCGTAAATATTTGCACACACACGAAACTTAGTTGATGCACTTAACTTTTAGGTTAGTGTAATTTTTATCTAGTAGTGGCAGCAAGATAGTGAAAATTCCTGACATGTAGAAGGGTAGTAACCAGAACTGTTCGAAATACGGTCAAATAGCAGAATCCCTACTTGAATATATTTTCTTTGTATAACACACTATGAAACTTAAGTTACACAAGGAATGTAACATATTCAGAATTACGCTATGCATATGGCACATCAGAACTAACTTAAATGTGTTTTCATATTTTTATAAGATGGACAATGAACCCGGCGCACGTGACTAGGCATAGTGTATAGGCGGTTATAGTCGTTTGAGTGAAATATACTTTTGTCCTAACAGTGAACCAAGCTTATTGCTTGAAGCAATCGCAACCTGGCTAACCTCTGTTGATCGGGCGAGAGAATACCTGTTTAACTCCTTTGTATCTGTCAAGTAGATGATGTGGCAACTTCAGAATTGTTGGGTGTGGCAACGGAGTCATGCTAGTCCACCAAGCCTGCCACCATCAGCACGTCAGTTACTCGGCGCTCACATTTTTATGAGTGCAGTTTCTTTGTGAATATTGTAGAGTGACCAGCCTGCGCTCGGGGTAAACTTTTCGATTTAAATTTAAAATTGTGTTTTATATGAATTTTGCTTGAAGTCCATGTTGATGCTTATGTTGTATAAGTGGTGCTAGCCAGAGTTACTGACACTCCAGTACCAAGAGCTGGTCAGCCTAAATTCAGGGTAGTAATAAAGATGGTGATTTATTTAAT
>PNEQ01117580.1:0-14095 GCA_003012365.1 Medauroidea extradentata | reverse complement strand
TTGAAAATATGTGTCATCTCGGCAACATCAGGTCTCATGTTTCCTAATGTTTCCCTTCTGTTCATATGTGAGCATCAGTAGAGTGACTAGGGCGCGCTAAACAACGAAGTAGTCGTGGTTCCTAATCCTAGTGTGTGTGTTTGTGTATGTATGTGTATATATATATATATATATATATATATATATATATATATATATAGAGAGAGAGAGAGACAGAGAGAGGGCTAAATAAGGTACTGTGTCATTTAGAGTAGTGGGATATTACATTATATGCCACGGACGGTTCCCTTGCAATTGTCAAGTAATTTTTATTTCCATATAAGTGCAGTATTTTGCTTCTCTTGCATGTGAAGATCGTTACCTCAACTTTTTGCTGTGTATATATGCATGGTCATGCGATATTTGTAGAACCTTTCTGTAATTATTCCAACAGAACTATAATGCCAAGGGGAAGTTTGTTAACACTAAAGTCCGTCAGAAATGTCTTCATCAATAATTAATATTTCAACTTCTGAATTGAACTAATTATTTCAGCTGAACGCGTGTATAGTACCAGTTTTATTTTATGTTGTGATACGATATTATACTATATTATATTACATCATATTATATTAAAACGGGGACAAATGTTTACTAATGACACTACAAAATAAAAATAAACAGCAATTTCAGTACGTCAACACAATTGTTCACGGTAAAACAATTACCAGGGGCGGGATTTGAAAAATCGTGTAGACATGTCAGACGGTGAACTTTCGGGGCCAGCGCCAAAGTTATTTAAAGCTAGACGAACAAGAGCAAGTAGCTAAGAGATTAAACATTTCCAGAGGAAGACGTGACATCTGCGTTTCGAGCATTACAGAAACACCTCTGTGTCTTTCAACGCCTTCATCCGTAAACCTTGGCGGTGCTCTACGATGAATATTTTTTTTTTTTCGTATGTTGTCAAAACTTTGTACCTATACTGCCCACATTTAATGTTTAGAAGACGAACTATCAAAATACAATTTTTTTTTAAATCTGCCAAATGGTTCTTGAGATATGACATTGTGTTAAATATTTTACAATGATCAGCATTTTGAAAATAAGCATGATACATGAACAAAATAAATAAAAGTCAGTTAACCGCACCAAGTACTATTAGTGTACCGAGGTTGTTGAATTTATGTCTACGATTTCAAATATTTTTAGGGACACACGCACAGATACATACAGAGAAAGATTATATCATAAACATTTAAACATTTTCCCCCTCCTTCATAATGTAGGCTAATTATCAGAATTTCAAAGTGTTCAATACTGAACAGTCTATACAAATAGTTTTCTTCCAGTAAGTTACATATCACAGAGTATTAAGCAGTATGACTCAGTACTGGATTCCATGAGTTTCTGCAAAAGGCTCTGTATGTATTCAAATATTTTTAAAACTAAAAAGTGAGTCTGACAACGAATATTGCTAAACGTTATTTTCAGCAGAGATCAGCGAACCACTGACACGATCCAGCTATTACAATGGAGAACAACAGCTGATACCTGTACAGTCCTCGACGTTGATAATTGAGGAGTTCCCAAAAGGACTTCAGCATCGTCTTCATTCGTTCATCGTGTGCACTGACTCTCTCGCCCCAGCTCGTGATCCCGGGGGCTGTCGAGACCAGGGGAGTGAGAGGGCAGGTTGGAGGCCGAGATCTTCTCGTAAAGCCCACCACCCCAACATGGCGGACGTAATGGCAGGGCGCAAATTGCTCGCGCTCCATGTTTCACAATGGCATCTCCATCCCTTTCGCGAGAGAGGCAGGGTGGGTTTGTTCGCGACCCCTGTAAGACACTCCACCCTCCACAACTTTACTCCCTTTACCCCACCCCCTTTCCAAACAAGACGAGTCAACTGCCCGGGTTGGGGGTAGCGGAGACAATGGTGCAGAAATGACGAGAGAGCCACACCACACTTATCTCGGTACAGTTGCCTTGCCGAGAGAAACAATCGGGCGAAAAATACACACTCTCTCAAGTCCGCGATGCGGTATGTCGTTCAAAATAACGCCGACACGTACTCAGCTGACTGATTGAAAGTATTCCAAATCAACGTACAAAATATTTTGGCCTTTACAGCATTATTTATTGTGTTAAATATTGATCAGCCTCTTATATTTTCATACTGTCGGCGACAGTGCCAACCCACATTAAAATAATATATCTACAGATTCGGTTCGAAGGTTGGTCACATCTTAAAGTTAGTATAAGAGAACATTTTCTATCATGAACACTTTGTAAAACAATTTTATAAGACAATATTTATTTGGGGTACAAAATTAAATGTTTACGTAATGGCGATTCTGTACGTTTCGTACGATTCAACATTTTTTTTGTTACTCCAGCCGTATAGCTACGATTTGTTTGGCGTTCATTAATTTGTGTGTGGATTTAAACATAATATTATAGATGTTTATCATAACAAAACTTAAGTCAGCTATCCCGGGATTCGAAATTGTAACTCAGCCACAGTGACATCGATCCAACTACCTGTGACTTATTACATGATTCATGACGGCAGTTACTATCGCTAAGTTAGGCGCTAGGTTTTTTTCTTAACAGCACAAATATATCTCTTCACTTCCGTAAACATAACCGCAATACTTAAGTGTGCCGCTTTTACTAATCTATTTCACATGCGCCCATTGCGCTAACGAAGAAAACACACTTCGGACAAAGCCAGAAAGCCATTGTTAAGACGGCCTTTTCGCACAGCCGTACTTCAAAATGTACTAATATGATGTATTTGAAACTCAGATTGAAACTTGCATTGAACTTTGCTACAGACTTTGCACCAATAAAATGATATAGTTAGCTCTCAAAGTCTCATAGTGAAATTGGATCGGCGGCAGTGTTGCACGCTAATTCAATGCTTGGATCGTAATGACGATGTGGTATTTGATGCGCGCTTCAAGGTCGCCCTTACAACTCCGTCGCTTTCGGGCTTCTAACGCGGGGGTACGTGGCACCCTTAACAGGAGAATGATACACTTATCTGACAACAACCGTTGCAGATGACAAGACATAGGTGCACCATTGGGCTCCGACAACAAAACAATTTTGACAAGGCAAAAACATGTGGGATAATCTCCAAGAATGAAGGTCGAAGCAACTCCCCAAAGTAAAGACAATGGCCGATTCCTTTATTGTTTCCTGTCTGTCCGAGCTAATCGTTCTCCCTTTTCTTGTGGTTTATTTGAGCAATGATTACTATTCGGTAGACAATTCCTTTACATAATTAATATCGAAATTGTGCTTTTAAATTTACCGTTATTCTATGTTTTATATTTATTTGGTGAGATCAAATTGTGCGTCAATTTTGCATTTTTATGCATATTTATTTTAAAATAAACTTAAAGTTAGTTTGAATTTGGTTAGTTATTTACTTGATCCGGGCAATTAATAAAACCTCAAATGATTTATTTAAACGAAAACGTATATAACTTACGTGTGGTCCTCGCGGGTCAATGAAAGTGTAAACGGTACTGGTTGAGATGTGTCGTAATGAAAACGTCCTAATTAATATGACGAGGAAATATTCAAGTTTGTGTAACACAGGGAACAGTGTATGAACCTACTAGCGGACTATTTCAGAAAAGTAGGTTTAAATGTTACGATATTTTCAACTCGTAGGACAACCGTAAACCTTACTTAGTATCCCTGCCCACACGAAAGCGTCTGTTTTGTAAACTGTTCGCAAGTAAAATCGCCTTCTTAAAAACAATAATTAAAAACATATTGTAGTGTGTTTTGAGTTCAGTACAATCTGCCCACTTTGATTATTACCTTAAGTTACCATGTTTATATTAAGAAGCTGCAGGAAGATACTATTTGTCTGTAAGAATACAAGTAAATACGGCTTCAAAAGTGCTCACGTTTTCGCTAACCGTCTACTTTTACTCATCGCATTGAATGTGACTAGTATTAACCGCTATACAGCATTACATATCTTATTATGTAATAATATGAAGTAAAAATCATCTAAACGTCGCCGTCGCATAATATTATAACATTATGTAAATAAACAATAATGAAAACTAAATTAGTTGAGTACAAAAGTGTGTTAAACGTGCCATTTAGATAAAAAAAAAACTGGTATGAGTAATTGGCTTGGAAATTGAAGCTAGGTAGAACTGTCTCCTGATGAGAAGACAGCAAAGTAAACATTTTAAAAGATCATACCTTACGCTAAAGTATTTACGTAATTCAGTATAAACTGCTACCATGACATAATTTGTCTTGAGATAATTTCAAGGAGCTACTTAATACAGATTAATTTACTCAGGAAAGAAAGGAGGTTAACATAAAATTCCAGTTAGAAGGAAATAATAAATGTACGAAGTTTGACTTGGTTAGTCTTACAGGATGTATAGCAATTATGGGTGAAATGCAAGCGCCACAGTTCGCCCCCAAAGAGGGCGGTGTCAGGGGGTGTTCAACCCCCCCCCCCCCAGATCGTAGCCGAGTGGCGGCGACAGGTGCAGCTAGGACTTGGAGAGGCCCTGTGCATGCGTGTTCTCTTGTTCTTTCAAGCCCGCGGTCACGCCGCAAGAGAGCAGCGATTATAACCCCCCTCCCCCTAACCAACCCTTATATCTCCGCGAGGCCAGGCGGTATTACGCCCAACAATAAAGTAATTACGCCAGCCACGAGTGCTAGCTGCCTCCGACATGACTAACGCATACATTACTTTGCAGTTAAAAAACTCCCTCTCAAATCCCCTAAACACCCCCTTTCCCACAACTCATTCACCGCCCCAGCCAACTGCTACGATACTCCCGGGCGAAGAAACTTTTTATTTTTATTTTTTCGGTTGTTTTTGTTTTCTTCCTATTCTCAGGAGTGCACCCTTATTTTCCACCCAAAAACTCTCCTCTTTATACTTTCTTTTATTCCTTTCCCTCCGTGCTGTTTCCAACCACCTCCCTCTCTCTCTCTCCAACCAACTACCTCGCGCGCTGACAAGAGGGCGCCATTGTTCAATGTAGACTCACCCGCGCACACCCCTCTTCATTTCATTCTGCTGGAAAAATCCACTCATCCATCCAGTAAGGGGTGGGTAACTGAATACACCCCCTCCCTCCCCTTTAGCAGTCCTCGTTGCACGGGTTTCCAAACCACCCTCCTTCTGTCCCGCCGTCTCTCCTCGGGCAAGCAATTTAGCTACATTTGGTACACTTTCAAAACCAGTAGGAGCAACTATGCAAGGCCCCTCCACACTCCACCCACCGCCCTGCTATTAACTCAAAGAAAGCAACTCATTAGGAAAGACTATACAAGTATATATATACATGCCAGCACTTTCAGTCCGTGGGCGAGGGTCTAAACGCAGTTGCCAAGTTCTGGGAAAGTTTCGGACTCTTTTCTCTCTCTCTCTTTCGTTTTTTTTTTTTTTTTTTTTTTTTTTGTCGTCCGTGCACTCTTCTGCGAGCCCGAAAATGATGATTTGGCCATTTTTCAAAGTATGCAATTAAAAGTTAAATGGAGGGAAGAAATGAAGAGCTGCTTGGGAAAGAAAGACGGAGGGAGACGGAATGAGTTTTCGGATGGGATGAATGGTAGAAAGAGAGGTGAACAGAGAGGAGATGATAAGAATCGTTTTCTTTCTGTCCCTTTGTTTTCCAACTTTGCCCCTCCGCTCTCTAGGTCTTCTTTTTTCTCTGCCTCGGTCGTTTCAATACTCGCGTGCGGTGAGAAGGATTAAGGAAGAGGTCCATGGAACAATTAGAAAGATATGAGGAACGTCAGGTGAAACATTTCACGCCAGCAGTGAACTTCTTTGACGTAGTTACCAATAAAATACCCTGCGGTCGCGCACGTGTTGCCACGAAAGAATTCCAGCAAAACATCTTTATTTCCTCAAGAAAATGTTTCGCTTGTCGATACTTAGGTCAGCAATGCAAAACTGAAAGAAAAATGTTGTAGGAATACTTTCCTGCAAAATTATTGTGTAATAACAACAAAATTATTTTGTAATGGCCACAAATTTTTAGTGTCAACCAATTGTTTTTGTGGTCACTACAAAATATATTTTGTAGGGTAAATACCCACAACATATTTTGTAGCTGCCACAAAATTTTTTTTTCTGTTAACAGTTGTAAAATATGTACTTTCCGAGACATTGAAGGCTTTGCCTACCTAGAGTTGTAAAACGTGTTTGAGACATAGAAGGAGAAGAAGAGATAAGGGCGACGCTGGCGCGAGCGTCTTGTCACCAAACACACCTATGGGAAAGCATGCTATAACCTGGCTACTGAGCGGTGACTGTAATTTTATTCGAGGAAAATACACAGCAAAATTAACTGTATGGCAATAGATTAACTACGTTTCCGAATGCTTAAGTCCGAGATAAAAGTATGCGAAAAGGCTATTTTTAGTTCTGTCGACTCAACAATCCTCAGTAAGGAAAAAATGGATTTCTAGAAGTCATATTTCCGTTAAAATTAGACAAAAATCAGGTTAGATTGTCGATATTATTCGGCTTGTTCGTGCAATATAAGATGTAGAAAGCACACTCTAATGTGTAGAAGAAACAGTATAATTTGTAAAAGAAACACAGGAACATATCGTTACTACAATTTTAATAGTAAATTACGTGTAACCAAATACATTTACTGACAGTATTCTAACAGACTAATAGTTCCTACAACCATTTCTACAAAAACGCAGCAGATATTTATCAGGCAACTTTTTGACACTTAATCCAAAATCATAATATATACCGTAGGTACTTCTGGAGTTACTTCGTTCCTGTGAGATAGCGTTGCGTAAAATAATACTGAATTCTTATCCTCCAATTTAGTACGTTATGTTTCGCATTGTTTCATGAAAATTTTTTACCAGTTTGGGGGCAAATAAGCTACATTGTTTTTTTCTTTTGTGTTTGATGCAACTGAAGCCGATATTTAAAATTAAAAAATTAACCTGATATGACCATTTAATCGTGCATGCAGTGAATATGACATTGGACACTGTTATCAGTATGGTCATAGAAGTGTCATAATTAACAGAATTTGAACAAAAACTAGTATGACGAAGTAGCATATCGTCACTGATTTTATGAAATCTCCTATGTGTTAAAATCATTTTTTTTTCGGGAGAGACAAAAAACATATAGACACTAACAGTGTTGTGGTATTTGTTAGTAACTACAGTCAAATGTCATAAAAGCATAATTTCTATCCATCTGTGTAAACTGTAGTACAAGCACAGGCACAGAGAAAATAACTTTAATATACTATTTATCATTTGGCACATAGGAGGTTTCATAAATTCAACGACGATATACCACTTGGTAGACAAAGTTCAATTATTGCTGCAATTAAAATTATCAACACAATATGTTATACAGACAAAATATCGAGTGGAGGATGGTGCTGCTAAGTCATCTCACATGTGTAACGTAGCCTCCAGTTTACAGTATTAAAAATGTAGATTTTTTTTCATTATATGAATGCTAATAAGCGGAGAACAGTGGGAAGAGTGCAGGGTGCAGCCGAGCGTAACAGAGAGGCGGCGATAGGAGCCCTTGTCGTTAATTATTCGCGGTGAAGAACTCTCGTGGTGTGTGCAGTGGTTGTAGTGGGCTACCCCGGCGTGCCACTCCGCCGGTGATAAAGCTGATGAGGCAAGGATAATGTTTTATGTATAACTGCGCATGAATATGTAGCTGCTGCGGGAGATAGAGGGCCTGTATTGCCCCTCTGGAGGGGCTTGTCGTAGAGACCTCTTCTATCTGGATACTTGAGCTTCCTTGTTCTTGTGGCCGCTGGAAGACAGGGGACGAATACTCGCCCGCCACGCTCCAGTAACAAGACAAGACCGTGCGCGCTGTGGAAAGCCACGGCGTTGAGCGGACGACTAGAGACCTCTTCTATCTGGATACTCGAGCTTCCTTGTTCTTGTGGCCGCTGGAAGACAGGGGACGAATACTCGCCCGCCACGCTCCAGTAACAAGACAAGACCGTGCGCGCTGTGGAAAGCTACGGCGTTGAGCGGACGACTGGCATACTCAAGTGTCAATAAAATCTTAACTACTCATCAAAGTTCGATGAGAATTTTTTCGCCGAGTGGATATTTTATCAGCGGACGTTTATTTATATAGCGCTATGTGGTAGTAGCCTACGCTTTACTTTAGAGTCAAACATTAAAAACTGCATTTAGTAAAACAAGAGCTTGAAACCACCAAATCTACAAGAATGGATAACTGTATATACTTTTTAATAAGCTAGGCCTCTATAATAACCGAATTTTAAAATACTCGCGTTTTCATTTGAAAAAAAAAATTAACATCCATAAACATCTCGCGCAGAGATTTTCGGGCAGTAAGGTGCCATTTTGGAGTTATTTTATTTTTACTTTATGTATGTTAGGTCATGATATGGCGTAGAGTATGAGTTAACGGAAATATTAAATATTACATCAATGGTGTCCTTCATTAATTTAGCTTGTGTAAGGGAAATCAAGACAACTTTATTTTCCAATAAGAAAATTTTCTTTCTTTAAGTCAACAGCTTCAGTTCATTATAGGAGACAAATTTAGAAAAACAGTATTGTTGATTTGATATTTAAACTGACCATCGTTCCATATTGTACACCCCACAAAGGCCAAATGTATACAATATCTGAAACATAGGTTATTATAAAGAATTATCTAAGATGGCGTTGGATGTTCCATCTTAACAGTAAGATACTTTCGCTACTTTAGGTATACTTAGTTTTTGGTATAACTCTATTTTTCAGACGAATTTTGGTACATTACGGTGGTGGTAGGGCGAATAATGCGAATCGACTGACAGTTTTAATTTGACATAAATAAAATCCTTTCATTTATTTGACTTATGAAATTGAAGAATAAAGGGATTTTCTTTTATTTTTAATATTCTAGCCAAATTAATTAAATCCTTTAATTTATGGTTAAGGCAATCAACCGACCAAATCGTACAGTCTAACACGGCATGTATGTTATCTGGGATAACACCACTAAAATTAAATTAATCCAAGTATGGATGAAGTCTCTCATGCCTAACGATCAGAATCTCTGTCTGACGGATAACAGATTTACATAAATATTTTTAGATAGTGCATAAAGTCTCATTGACCGCGAAGTTATTAAATGCAGAACCAGAGACTCAAACAGGAAAGAGGGAAGAAGTCGGTCGTGGTCTGTAGTACGAAATATGCCCAGAATTCGCCAGGAGTGAATCCGGGAAACCATGGAAAACGAAAATCAGGTTGGTATGACCGCAAATCGAACCCTGATCTTTCCTAAAGCGAGTCTAGTGTTTTGCCAGTAAGCCATGTCTCTCGGTACGGTCACTTTAAGAGTCGTGATATCACAGCTTGCGACAAGATTTTTTCGATTACACAGGCAGTACTTGTTCGGACAATGACAGCCAAGTGTGAAAATTCCACCGACTCCGAAATACACTAAAGGCATCGTTACTTCATCCTGTTTCGAAGTTAGGCCTATAATTTTTTTGTTACGATTTTACGGTGTTGACACATCAGTAGACTATTAGTAACACATGCTGTAAGATTTTCACATTTGAAACAGTCGTAAAAAAAGGTTTTTAGTCCTCTAGAGTCAATATTTATAACCACAGAATACAGGACTAAAATACGTAGTGTAAGACTGTTTCAAAGCAGACAAATATTTGATGCCTAGCTAAGGAATGACGCATAGTCTATCGATGTGTAACACTGTCTAATTAAGGGTTTGTTTGTAATATTTCTGGTTGTTGCTAGGTAATAAATAAGCCATGACCTGGCACCAAAGTTTTCCACGTAGAATACTCAGTTAATAATTCATTCGCAATTAGTGCCAATATCCTTCTTAAAACCTTTACCGAAAACAATAATGCCACTGTGTGTTTCACGAAGAATACGAAACTTGCCGTCAGAAGTGCTGAGTTGATCTTGGAACCTCTAGCCCGACGACAGCCAGTGCGGAGGTCTGGCAAGTTGGCGGAAGAATTTCGATGTCTCCCGTCGCACTTGATTCTTCTCCACCTACCTCGAGGAGAATCACACACCTCCCAGAAACTCCTCATTTACGCCCTCCACCCCTTCGCAGTTTCTCTTCCTGCTCTGAGGTATTTTAATCTCACCCCCGTCCCTCCCGTACTTCTTCCCGCATCAGCCCTCGTCCCAAACCACCCGACTCTCCGGGTAAAAATTTCATTTCCTTTGTCTCTCCGGGGGAAGGGGGAATACAGCAATGATGGCGCTGGGTAAACGAGGCAGCCCGGGAACGCGCCAATTCCCATTAATTAATGAAGACGGCGGGAAGGAAGCGTCGCATAGCGCCGCGGCGACACTTCAAAAGGAATCCTGCGAGAAGCTTCCTCGGCGAGAATTTCTGAGACGCCTATGGATGGAAGGATGGGTTTGAGATCCCGCAGAATTATCGCTGGCCGTTACTACCTGTGGCGAGAGGAATATCGTCAGCGTTTTATTGTCATTTTAAGAAAAAAAAACCACTACAAAGTTTTATAAAGGACAATTTTTTTGAACGTGCTGCAAGTAGAAGCTAACAATTAGTAAGAACCATACACTTGCACGCTGTATTCACGTACCAAATCATAGATTTTCTTTTTATACGGCAAAATAGTAAATTTAAATGATGGAGAAATCAGTTACAATCAAATTAATTTTCCATGTAATGCATAGGCCTTCAAGAAATTGATATAACAAAAAAAAAACCGGCATTGTGTTTTACTTAATATACAGCATCCCTTAAATGATAACAAATGTATAATTACGTTTGGAAATGTTTTGCCGACTTATTCAGAGGTTGGGTGTAGATCCCAATATCATGGAAAAATTTCTATATCATACCGGTTTTCCTTTCACAGCTATTAGTTTCTATTTTATGTATCTGTACGGGACAAGGAACATGAAGTGTGCGAGTAATTATGACGTTTTTTAATCGATTAGATATGGAAATAGTATATTCCAATTTGGGTACATGTATCTGAAAATTTAAAGTGCTCGTTGCTAAAATGATTGATTTTTGGTCCCTTTTATCCAACGATACAACTTAACAGATAGATAGGAGTAAGTAATATTTTGAGAAGATATTTTGGGAGAAAATATATTTCAAAGAACTGTAAGACTACACGCTTTTATTGATTGGGTGAACTGTGTTTTGGCACATCATTAAGTTCTGCACGCCAATTACTAGGGTTAAGTGCTAATGTCATCAATTCCTGAGTTACCAGTCCTGAAGACAACAGCCAATGACAATATAAGTAAGTTACTTGCATTTCGTACATGTAGTGTAGAAACTGTCTTGTGTTAAGAATATTTGACCACAAAACATTTCTTATACTCAAAGATAATGTTTTAATCACATTTTTTTGCTTCGTTCTGGATATACTGACACCCACTGCAGTCTTAAGCACAAAGCTGTGGCCTTCGATATAGCAACTTTGCCAACAAGTGTAATTTTAATAGCGTTTTTTTGCTTTCCCTGATTTGCCAGTCTCTCCTATACATATAGACGAATCAGGAAAAGCCATCGAGAGCTTAAGGGTGTCCAAGTACGATAAAATCGTAATTTCATACTTTTATGAAACAGTGTTAATTTTGTAGACGATACTTGTAAGTACAGTTTACTCTGACGAAACAATTTTAGCTCTCATAGTTTTCTCAACACGGTGCGTCAAATTCAAAATTTGCATGTTATGCTGCCATGGAAATAGTAAAAACCAATTTGCTTATTTAAATGAAATAATTCACAGTAGCATAACATGCCATTAACATCGTAATATAACATTTAAGAAACTTCCAGTGAACTAGTTTTGTCTTTTAAAAAATGATAAATTTTAAACTTTTTTCTTGTACTTTTCTTTAGAAACAAAATATTGCATTGCGGGTTTCTAAATACTTTATTACGTAACTCATGGGATGTCAGTTAACTGTGATTTATTTAAGTAAGATTTAAGTAAAGGTTGACTGTTCACTAGATTTCAATGTAATTATTGAGTTATCAGTTTTATTTTATCATTATTTCTGATTACCAACTTGACTGCGGTAATGATAATTGTCGTATGTCATTCTAATAGACGATAAAATTTGCTAGTTCAATGACCTGCAGGTTAGACTCTACAATCATATACATTCTCGAGTATCAGCTATAGTTTTTATTGGCTGTAATCCCAGATCGCCGCCAGTTTAAACGCCGACCAGATAGAACGATTCTAAGGTCCTCGTTTACTTGAACGGTTGATAATGGCTCAAAGATTTCCGAGTCGCGTCAACTGAACACTGATAAAATTTCAGTCGTAAATAAAAATGTATGAGATTGTGTACAGTAGTCTCTACGTAAAAGAAATGTGTGTTATTCAACTGCAAACTGTTGACCAGTGACAATAATTGATCGTCTAATAATATAAAGTGAAATTTGATACATAGTTTTCGGAACGATTTGGGCACCATACATATATCACAGTTTTCCGTCCACTCTCTAGTAAGGTAAGATATGTGTGTTTTACGTCTCGTCAACAGCGAGGTTGTTAGAGACGGTGAGACAAAACTTGGTATAATGACAGGAACTAGGAGAGGAGTCGGCTATGGCCTTTGTTAAGGAAACATTGCAGCATTTGCCTGGAGCGATTTCGGGGGAACCACGGAAAACCGACATCAGGATGGCCTGAGCCCGGGTCCTCCTCCAACGTGTTAAGGACACGGCTACCACAATTTTCATCGCCATGTTTTTATTTTTATATTTGTACTAGTTATTTATTTTTCTTGTTTTAGACACAAAATGTGACTACATTTTTCTCTTATAAAATTTTTTTTATCGTGCATAGTTTTTGCGCAATGGCTCGTTAAAGCGAAAATGTTTATGTTTTCATTTTAAGGGCGACATTAAAACCAACTCACTTACCAAAATGAGAAAATTCACAGTGAATAACGATGTAGTTGGCTACAAATTCAACTATGTTAAGACAAAAAAATAAAATATTTAGTATTTAAAAAATTATTTTTCAACTTTTTACTTTCAATTTCAGAATTTTTATTTAAATAAAAAAAATATTATTTGTTTTTATTTGCGTGACATTGTAGCCTGTGACGTCTTTTTCCACTGTGATTTTTTTTTTTTCAGTTTGGTGTGTCAGCTGAAATTTTGACTCTAATAAGCCATTACGCGAAAACTATAAGAGATAAATAAATTTGGTAAGAGCCAAATTTAGTCACGTTTTGTGTCTAAAATAATAAAAAAAAATATCTGGTACAAATAAAAATAAACACATGGCGATGAAAATTGCAGTACACTGTGCCCTTAAGGGCGCAGTTCACCTCAGTTTTCAACGTCTTTATTTATTTATTTATTCGTACCAGATATTTTTGCACTTTACGGTTTTAAGTACGCCACTAAAACCAACTGATATACCAAACCGACAAAATTCACAGTGTATAACAATGTTGTAGGCTATGATTTGACATATATAAAAAATTTAAATACTTTTGTATTTAATAAAAATGTTGAATTTTGAAATGAAAATTTAAAAAATATCAACAATTTTTATAAATACAAAAAAATATATTTTTCTTTTTATACATGTCAAATCATTGCCTACAACATTGGTATATAGTGTGGACTTTTTTTCAGTTTGGTATGTCAGTTGGTTTTAGTGGCGTACTTAAAACCGTAAAGTCCAAATTTTGACGTTTACGACTCATTACACAAAAACTATGAGTGATACAAAAATTTCCTAAGAGGAAGGTTTAATCACAATTTATGTATAAAGTAAGAAAAGAAATATCTGGTACAAATATAAAAATAAAAAAGACGTTGAAAAGTGAGGTGAACCGCGCCTTGAACGTTGCGTCACCTCGCTCAGCCACTCTCTAGTAATAGGGGAGAGTAGCCTATATTGGACCGTTTTGACTAATTGTCTCTGTAAGTCAATTGACTGAAATGCAAAAAAAATCTAAACATCCCAAAATATTCCACGGTTAATGTGCTTTCTCCTGATATACAACACTTACATAATATACAAGTGATAAACAGAAATACAGTTGTTTTTCTGCACCTCGGCAAATGGTCCATATT
>PNEQ01117579.1:18155-35444 GCA_003012365.1 Medauroidea extradentata | reverse complement strand
TGCGTGCGAACATTGTGTGTGCAGGGTGCCGTCGGTTAGGAAACCTCTGACGATACTGTCTCTCCGCCTCTCTTCCATTGCCGCCTGCTGCACCATACACTAAATGCATATCGGCTAGCTCTGCCAATGTGTAGCCTTCCATGTAGCCTCTACAACTACGACAATAAACGTAGCGAGTGTAACACATGCACGGTGTCTCATACAGTCACAGAGCGTCAAAGCGGGTAGTACATAACACAACGCAACAGATGTTTTCACTGGCTTGTTGTCGCCAGGTTGCCTGCCTACCCCTGTTACTTCGGTGCACCATTGCAGGTATAAGGATGCATTTCCGGACATGGGTTCCTTAATCAAATATGTTCCAAACATGCACCTCTACCATCCCTATCAATTTGTAACACTTATTCTTGGCCACCCTGTATAGTTAACATAGAGGGGCGGACACATTTCCAAAGTGAAGCTCAATTGAACGGCTGTATTGACCCAAGAAAGCATGGCGAACAGCAGTGTGACCAACATTATGTTGAAAATCCGTCATATGTTCTCGTAAAATCCGTTACTTTATAGCTCCACTATATTCCCGCTAAACACAGAAAAAATGCCAATAATTTTTGTAATATATTATACTGTAATAATGTTTAAATTTGCATAATCGCTCCCGTATTTTGACCGGATATAAGAGTCCATCATTTTATCTAGGGTCAAAATACCACGTTCAATTGAGCTCCACCTCAGAGCCTTGGAGATTGCTGTTTCCGCCCCTCTACGTTTATTATATAGCTCGTTGCCCGTACCAAATGAACCGACACGTCATTGCACTTCTGTATTACTATTTAGACTATGTTGTAAGATTGTTTCAAATCTAAAAATTTTACGGCATGTTCCACTGATGACTTAAATATGGCTAATATTTTATTGATGCATAACACAGCTATACCATATTCAATTCGGAGTACTTGGAGCACTTTCCAAACATGCAGGTAAACAATGGCCGAGTCCCTTTCCTACCTGTTCTGAGGTGACAATGACTGGTCATTGGAGAAATATCCCATGTGCAGACAGCTGGAAGTGCATTATTGTTACGGTATTGTACTCTGTTGTATTGGTATAGTTTTCATAGTTATGGTACTTCGATATTATGTCTGCGCAGTTGGGAGCACAAATTTCTCTCTGAATACATGACGGGAGTTGACTGTTCACTCTTCACCTCTTGCTACGCTCGGCGAGCTTTCACTCCAGCTTGTTCAATATTCTATTACTTTTATTTTCGTTCCGGCTCTGAAAAGCTTCGCGAGCATGGCTTTCCCTGACCCAGCTATTGTCTAACACTGCAACACGAATTGTGTTACCAGAATTTGTTTATCCTTTTTTCCTTAATTTCGTATTATGTAATACAATTTCTGTGATAGAAAGGGCGAGTAGGCCTACTCATGGTTTTACAACACTGCCACGAACAAACTGTTACCCTGGAGCGTACTTTGTACTCGGGCGATGCAAGCTATTTCTCTAGTATGTTTGGCAATTGTATGTTAATGCAAAAAAAAAAAACATTTCATTACTTGGTATTTACATTCGAAAAGAAAATTAATTGCACTGTATTTTCGGAATTTTTATGACGCCTTAGTTTTTTTTTTCAAGAATATGTAAAACAAAATAACTGAATAAAATTGCTTTTGCAGTCTTATATATATGTGCATACGTTCGTATAAAAGTACACTGCGTATGTTTACAATATATAGAGTCCCGGATATATCGCATGTTCAACTCCCAGCAAGCCGGACTGCACAGTACTGCATACACTATGACCTCAGACACTTGTATATTGTCTGCTGCTACAGTGAGTGAGCATTTGAACATTTGACGATGTATCGCGGGAGTCCATGAGCGTTAGAGTCATGCAAAATTCGCGTTATTTTCTGACAGCTGACTAGACTCCAAGTGACTATAGGCTCGTTCAACGTCTCCCGCTGGTCGATATTGTCGTGACTTGCCGAGGAGAATACCTTCACTGCAGAGAGGCAAATTTCTGTAAAGACGTAACACACGCAAATGACAACACATAAAAGTTCGTGGCCAATTGAATCGCATATTATGCTATGTTATGTATAGGAAAGTGAAGTTTAGTCTGCTACCAAATGATAACGCGAATTTTGCACGTCTCTAATGAGTATTTTTATGCGTGTCCTCCGTTGGTTAGCAAGTTTCCAACATATATATGACTTAGAAATCTAACCTCTCCGCAGTTGAATCCGTGAAATTTCCAGGAGTCTAACAGTATATAGCAGTAGAGTATTGACACACACATAGTTTGTATGCATGTACATATTGCGTGTTATTGCACACATGTGGTGTTTATGCGTATTTAGAGCAAACCAAACCTAAATCGTGATGCTAAGGCTTCAAACTTCAGAACTAGAAGTTGAAATTGTGATAATATATTTGATGCATTGTTTAATTTTTGCGGAAACTACATATGCCTGCTCTCTGTGGGTATGCTAGTGAACTATGTGTTCAGATGACCTTCGCAACTTTGTGAAGCCCGGAAAGTAGTTTAACGCGATATATCACGATATATGGTATGTTCACCGCGCAGTCAAATATAGACGTATTTAATGCAGTTGTATGTTTAAGTACATAGAATCTCACTAAAGGCAAGTGAGTTTCGCGGAGATATTCTGGGTCAATGCACGTATTCTCGCTGTGTCTTCTGATTGGACGACGGTTGTACTGACACGCCCTCTATTACAACCTAGGTGCTTGTGATAGCTGATTCACCGTGCTATTGTTGCGTCTACTCGTTCCGTCACACTTTTAAAGTTTAACGTCCTCAACTAAATACGCAACATTTTCCTTAGGCATCGTATTCTCACAACTGAGAAGACATCATTTTGTAAGAACCTCACTTATTTGAAGACAGAGAAAACAACAAAACTTTGCTCTTCCATTTTTATAAGAAAGAAGGTTAATAGAAGAATAGTTTTATTTCAGCACAGTTTTTATTTACAATTCAAAGAATATGCCTGGGTATTACTCTCGTAATGTATCGTTTAAAATTACTCTCTTACAGAAGGAAAATCTTGCAAAGATAAAATTTCCCCGACAAGCTAGTGCTAGTTAGCATCCTACCATAATACTGTTTCTTAAATAAAAATACGGGTTTAAAGTATGGGTGAAATTAACACTACAGTTTATTATAAATAAGTATAGACAGGAAAAATTCACGGGTTCTGTAACCTGAAGAGAAACATCCAAGAATAAAATATGTGTGCTCAAGCTGGCATCAGATGCTCATTGGTTGCGAGATGATAGACTGGACCGGTAGTTAGTAGCTTCTTTGTTATTCGCTCAGAGCTATTTATGGAGTGTCGGTAGGTAATAAGTGGGTTTCAGGGGCGTCATTTAAGGGGGCGGAGGGGCATTTGCCCCCCTGGATTTAGAACTTTAAGTGTATAAAATACATTTTCTGTATTTTGTTATTGAAATATTGCTAACTTCAGCGCATAAAACTGAAGTTTTATTGTTCAAATGTCTAATTTATACATGCTTAGTTAATAAAAAAATATGAAATAAGGTCACTGTCGTCGGAAAAAAAATCTTGCCCACCCCCCAAGAAAAACCTGAAATGACTCCCCTGGATGGCTTTACATCTCGTCGACTGTGAGGTCAATATAGACAGTGAGATACAACTTGGTACAATGACAGGAGCTGGGAGAGGAGTCGGCCATGGCCTTTGTTAAGAAACCATCCCAGCATTCACCTGGAGCAATTTCGGGAAACAATTGAAAAACCGAAATCAGGATGGCCGGGTAGCCGGGATCGAACCCGTGTCCTTCGTAACGCGAGTTCAACGTGTTAAAGTTGTGCCGCCTGGGCTCGGTCTTTATGTAGTGTCGGTGACGTCAGCTGTCAGTAGAGTAATATCACACAAACTTATAATTGTCTGAATTCCAGCTTGTGTCTTAAACAAAACGCGAATTTTACAGGTGGCAATAAACAAGCATATGTTGAGAATATTTGCTAGGAACACAAACAACTCGACACACCAACTGATGAGAGTCAACCAATAATGAACTCACTACAGTTCAGTGAGAGTGTCAGGTGTAACGTAAGCCAATAGGAAGGCGGTAAATGGTAACACTGAGACCAGTGGTGCTGGCGTCATTTGTTTCGCTTCTATCTTATTTTGATTTCTAGACAGTACATAGAGTTCTCAAAGCTTTCACTTTCTTAACTTGTACGTATTTACCCGGAGTTAAAAAATCTCCTCAGGTCTGGCAAAATATCGAGAATACTTTCCAAACTGACGTCATAGACCGGCAGCGCGCAGAATATTGGAAATTAACCGTGCGCCGAGTTTCTTCCTCGTAGTTCACGACTATCTTAATAACTGGTATGCAAGCAGGTTTGGCTTCTGGGCGTGCTGAGAAAAAACACGTACGTCTAAAGTTGCGAGCATCGTTTCTTCGCGATAGCACGTGTTTCAAAGGGAAGGTAAGGTGCTGGTTGCCAAGATGAGAGGGTGGAAATTCATCGTAGCAGTCCGCGGGCGATGTAAGGGTGTTTATCTTGGACCCCAACCCTCCAACCACTTCCCTACCCACAGCTGCTGTATCCCCACCTAGTCGATGTATTAGCACTATCTCGCCCAAGGTGACTACTTTGCATATAGACGAGGCTGAGGCAGGTATGCTTATCCAGCGACTGTACCTCTGCACCGAGCTCTCAAGGCGCCGTGTGGCTCACACATTAAGGCGCCCGTCTACGAGCCTCTCAAACTGCGTTGCAGTGTGTTTGAAATACACGTTCTATAAACAAACTGTTCCACGTGTGCTCACGCGGGTTTAGCACGAAAAGAAATAACATTTGTGCCCAGGGCGGAATACAACTTTCAAGACACCACATGTGTCGCGAACAGAATTTTTAAGCCCTTCAACATGACCGAAAACGGCATTTTCAGACTGCCGTGCCTCACAATATTGTGGACGAATGTCTGAGAAACTAGTATAGGGCCCTGCGCTGGACTTTCCTTAAAACTTTCCACCAATATAAAGATGGGGTTACCACTGAAAGTGTCAGGCGAGTGATCTACGATACCACTGCACACTGTTTGTGTCTTGCGGTAGAGGCGATACCGCACCAGATGAGCCGGTCAACATCGCCCTTAGCGCCGAGTCTCACTCACACAAACACACGGCCAGTAGGCGGGCGTATTAAGGTAGCCGATTAGGAGGATGTATTTTGCGTGTTACATGTCTAGAAGTGCGGGAGCGTTAAGGACTGGTATCAGCCTCCCCCAGCCTCTAGGCGCAACCGTGTAGTCTTCTCACTGATAACTTGCCTTTATGATGAATTCATTGCTGACCCTATCATTTTATAATGTAATATTATAATAATGGATGCATTGTAAATGCCTATACTATTCAACATATTCTGCGGTGAAATCTTTATACTAAAGAACTACAGCAAAAAGTCCTACTTTCTGCCGCTATAAGATATGCTTTAATGGTACGGCTATACACACGTGTGACGTTCTGATAATCCTATTCCTAAGCATCTATAACTTATTGGCGTTGATCAGTTTTCAAATAATCTTGTAAGGATCGTCGCTCTGTGTGCCGTTAGACGGGCTAGGTAGACGTCCACGGGAAATAATCATTTTTGTAGACTTACTTCTAAGTACATTTTCCTCTTGCAAAAATAGCCCAGCCAGTTTTCTTATAATGGTACTTCAAAGTCAAAATTTGCTTAGATTTACTCCATATACGCCACGAACACTAATGAACACATTGGAATTTAATAACCCATATTGAAAATGCATGTAACACGCTACAGCTTGAAGCATGTAAAAACTCACTACAATTTATCTTGGTTAAAATAAATTATCTAAAATTAGACAGAAAATTCTGAAGTTCCGCATTACAGTTTAAACATGTCATATAACTGTTGACCAATTAAGCCAGAATGACGCTGCACTGATTTCGTAAAAATGTTGGCAGAATATATTCTCGCTGTTTTCCACCATGTTAAACTGTCATGGCTCTCTTTACTAGAAGTCCGAGGTCTTCAAGATGACAACCTTACCAACAATGATCAATTAAATACAGCTTTTCGCTCTTCAACGGTTACAATTTTCTCTGATTCGTTGGTCTGTCTTTTTCAGGGAAGAAATTGCCGATGGAAAGCTATCTCAACGACCGTTGTAAGCGGAGTCTTCACAAAAATGCCGATCTAGCACAAAATACACCACAATTCAACTCCGCTTCTGTACATCTGGCTGATGTGTAGCTTGTTCTGCGGCAACGCAGACTCGGGACTAATCGTGGCGGGGGCGGGCTCGACAAAAGACAGCTAAGCAGATTATCGAGTTACCCTCCCCCCTGCTCCCAGGTTTCCCCCTCCCTCTCCCACTCCAGACATCTTCTGCTGATAATTGCTGGCGCCATCGGAGTCGTCCGTATCGAATGTGCGACCCAATAGGAGAACGTTAGACGGCGCGGTATGCCTCGATGCATCACACGTCACTAGCGTGTCTCGTCGGGGAGCCAATGAGATTATTTGTATCTGTATTGGAGGAATACCGGCTATCTTGCACAGCTGCTATGTTTTCTGGAGGCCAGTAATCATTAGCAAGGACAGGGTTCACTGACCTACAAGGAAATGTATAATTTAGAGGGCCAAAATATTTACTCATTTATTTTAGGTCAAGCTGTGATCTGTCGCGTACGTCGCAACACTTATTTATCGCTGGAAAATTTGACTGTTTGCTAGGCTTCAATACAACAGGTCAATATCTGACATTCTCATCTAGTTATTGACATGTCACCATCTGCCAGAACCAATGACAACTCTGGTGAGCCACTACAGAATATTAATTTGTGATTCATTTCTAATCAACCACATTTCATTGAAGACCTCTTTATTTCAGCCAGACTCATGACAGTTGTAAATTTATATATTTTAGAAAGTATGTTTTATGATCATGGGAACTTGCACTTATTTGAGAATGGAAAGGATGGTCCACAATTATACAATGAAGGAATATAAATTCCATTGATATACTACATACAAGATTTACTACTCATAAAAGGCATTATTTTGCTGCAGTATCTAGGATTCATAACAAATTTTCTAAAAAATTGACATTTTCATAATATAATCAAATCATACAAAAACTCACAATATGGTTGTTAAAGATTCCCTTTTATAATTGGACGCAATTTTATTGATTATTAAAGGAGATATAGTTATATAAATTTCAATGGTTTTATAAATGAATGTTAATATATATAATTTGGACAATTTGCATGATAATGCTAGTTTGTTTAAATCTTCATAGTATTTGTTTTATTGCAGCCCGTTGTTGGTGAAATATGAGGCATAATTGTGTGCCAGTTTGTAATAAGTATTGTTTTCATTTGCAGTGATGTACCTGACACGGCTCATTGTTAATGAACTCTTAATTTTCAGACTACAAATAAATAGCAAATTATAATTCATCCTACTATCACACAAGACGCAGGTTGCTACAGTGGTTTGCAAAATACCGTAGCACTGAAGTTTCTTGCAATCTTCCACTGTCTCTACGCATAATAATTCATTACACTACAGCAATTGGATCACAAATATATTGTTGTACGCACTCTGCATAGCTCCAGCCAGATTCAAACCTACAAACAAATGAGGGCGGAATCACATTTTACCAGGTCTAATGTGAAACTGGTAACATATCTTGTTTGAAAATCTGTTTTGTTGAATATCTCTACTCTTGAATAAAACGCGCCACTTCACACATTATTTTATATTAATGTGCATAAATTTATACTATTTTAATGAAACGATACAGAGAAAAGTGAATAGTGTTACACTGCTAAAAACAAAAACATGTTAACCTAGGTATAGATATAACAATCAGTCTGTTAAACATACATGTTTTTGTAATAATATGAACTTTTACATCACATTGATTCTCTTATATAGTACTTAGTTTATATTGATAAGCACTGGATTATTTTTTTAAAAAGTACATTGTTTTCTCTGTTTTGTTATTCCTGTAGCGTATATGTCTCCTGCATACAGGACCGATGGATTTAAGACACCACATTTAAATACAAGTTAGAATTTAAACGCTTTCACATTTCTCCTGCGATTGCAGTTGATCGCAGTTTATTAGACACACTCTGGAGAACTTTTTGAAACAACCATTTCTTTATGTTTCCCTTTGGTAACTGGATTATCAAAGGAAACGGTTGCCAACGAAATAACGACAAGTTCTTTAGCGTGTACAGGTATGTGATGTCCAGGCACCTTGAGATCAAATGTAATGTTAAATCGTGAGTCTTTTGCAACAGAGTAGGCTACGTGATGAAAACTCTGAAATCATAGTACAAATTCTTCTTCAAATTATTTTTTTAAGCAATGTTGATATGTTAAAACTTTTTTTCTGTATAACTAGTTCTATTTTCTTAATGCGGTATTCAAAAAAGTAATGGATAATGCATTATTAAAATGTTGCTATGCATGTGTAAACTTTAAATGAATTTTTATGACAAACATACAGCCCTCTACATAGCAAGTTGGCGGCCATGTACTTTAAAAATAAATAACTGTTAAACTTAATTATTTCACAGTTGGTTTGCTTATTCAGCAACGTTTTTAAAGAAAAATTATTCTGCGTAGTTTTTTTGGAGAGTACTTCAATTTAAGAACTTTAGTGTTTCTTTTAATTTTAAACTTAATGTTAATAATTGAACCTAAAATGTATACTGCTCGAAAAAAAATATGAGCTAAACTTTCATTAAATAGTGTCCATCGCAATATTTCCTACACTGCTCAACGTTTAAATCACCTTTTGTTTGAAAGAACTAACGTCATTATATATTATATAATTTAACTAATTGTAGTATACAGAATGTTTCGGAAGTTGCGGTCTTACACCACATGGATGTTAGAGAACGCAAAAAGGAACATTATTTGTTAGTGAATATGTGTCCATAAATGCCACCCTACCAAGTAGCAGGGGCAAACATCAGTGAGAAATTCTGAATAAATTGCGCGCGCTCCGAGAAGCCAGTCTAAATGCTGAGAGGGTAGGCGACTGGGAGCTAGAGTATTGCGGGTTGCAGGTGCCCAGGCGCATGTTACAGTATCCATTGTAAAGCATGACTTACATACACGCGCCTGGACACACAGAACCAGCAATACTCCTTCTTACACTATAGGTTGCACTTCCTCTCGTCCTCTCAGACACTCTACTGGCACCTCGGATCAGGCGATATTCAAATTTGCTCACAAATGTTTGTCCTTAGATCTCTGTAGGTTAACTTTTCCGTACGAATTGTTTTTTTTTTTTTTTTTTTTTTTTTTTCGTTCTACACTATCCATGTGACTTACGACCACTAATTCAAAAACAGCCTGTACATTCCTTATTCATACTTTGTGGACGTAAATTTGATTGGACGTAAGAACAGGTGTTTCCTATTTTAAAAAAAGACAATAGTATATTTAGTATACAAATAAGGTACTGAATATTTTTGACAGAGAATCTTGAACGGTGGGACCAATTGTAACGTCCCTACGATAGAAGTAAAGAGAAGCAACGCAAGAGAATGAGAGACCGAGAGAAGGAATGCGTGCAATGGAAGTGGAAGTTCGAGACAGGAAGAGGAAATAGACAATCTGTCAGGAGTGCCGGCGGACCGGAAATGGAGGGTCCTGCTAGCGCTCACATCGTGCAAGTGTTACGTCCTCCCCTCCAACACCCCTTCCCATACATCTGTTCCCCCTCTTCTTGCAACTACGTCTTCAACAAGGAGATATTTCCCTCGCGACAATTCACTCACAGCTCATCAACCTCAGCATCACTGTTTTCTATTCTTTTACTTAAGAGTGTTCAAGTGCGATAAAATCATTATTTTATATTTTTGTGAAATATTGCTAGTTTTGTAGACGATACTTGTGAGTTCATTTTACTCTTACGAAACAATTTTAGCTCTCGTAGTTTACTCATAACATTGCGTCAAAGACAAAAATTACCTGTTACGCTGCCATGAAAATAGTGAAAACCAACTGACCTACTTAAACAAAATAATTCACTGTGAACTTACATCCCGCAAGCTATGAAATAAAACAATATAATAATCCACAACGAAATACTTTGAATTTAAAAACAAATCGCAAATGTACTAAAAAAATTACAAATCATTTTTTTTAATTACAAAAAAGTTCGCGGGACTTTTTCAAATGTTTTATTACGTAGTCCGTATAAAGTTATTTCTCTGTGAATTATTTCACGTACGTAAGTCTATTGTTTCGTTTTTCACTATTTGCATGGCAGCAGAACATGCAACATTTGACTTTGATGCACCGTTATGACAAAACTACGCCAGCTAAAATTGTTTTGTATGAGGAAACTGCACTCAAAAGTATCGTCTACAAAAGTAACACTATTTCATATAAATAAAAAATTTTACTTTATCGCACTTGAACACCCTTAAACACAGCAGAGAGAGTTACGAGGATATACTTAACTCTTTCTGAACTAATCAGTACCACAAAACGTGGTGAATATAAACACTGGGGTTAATAGAAACACTGGGGTGAATAGAAACATCATTTTAGAGCAACATTTTCACTACAACCCTGATTTCAGTTCACCAGCGGGTTTTCTCGGATATCTCCCGTTTCCCCCGCCCTTTCATTCCAGCGCTGCTCCATACTCACCTCACGTCATCCCTTACCAGCTCTGAAGACCTCGATGTTAAGCGGATACCAAAATCTCTCACTCATTGACCACGAAGCAGTGCTTGCTGGTTGTAAACGTATCATTGAAGCTAAGTGATTGAAACATCTCTTCCCGAAAATCAGTCTTCACTACCAATCAGTACATACTGCGTGTCCAGTAAACAGAACAATTGCATAGATAAGTAATTACATGAGTTAAAAAATTTCAAAACCCCAAACTTAAAAAAAAAAAAAAAAATACTCTAAAAGGTAATAATAAAAGGGATTATGGTATTCAAGCGGCTAAACAGATATTCTTGAATCATATCTAAGAATACTCTCGATCGCGTCACCTTTCAAACAAAGAAAAACTAAATCAAGATCGGTTCATCCGTTTAGAAGCTGCGATGCCACACTCACACACACAGAGAGAGAGATACACACGTTATACTAATAACACCCCTAATTTTGGTCGGGAGTTAAAGAGTGGTTCATGACATGAGCTTTACTTGAAATACCAAATGGTATGTTCATAAGCACAGCTACATTTTGTGAAAAAATTTGTGTACGAGATTGGTTTCTGTGTATTTACTCTGTACGTACAGGCAGCTGTTATTTAACTAATAATTAATGCTCGCGACTTCAAACGCGTGGCATCCAATTTAATGCCTCTTTGTGTTGTGCGAAGGTATAGCCAGTAATTATTTTTAAAAAATGTATTTTTTTTTGTTAAATATCTTTTTTCTTTTTTAAAACTAAATTTTTTGAAAAAAAAAAAATTACGAATATAAAAATGGAAGTCACAACAAATTTTTTGTAGTACTAATAATACTGATAATAATTTTAAAAGTGATAGAAGTAAATTTAGCTTAATTTTCTTTAAAACAATTAACTAAACACTTTTTAAACATTCGTATTGGTGCTAAATAATGTTAAGGATTATTAATGAACTTTTAAATAAACTTTATGCAAAATAATTTTTACTGCATTTTTTTGTGCATTTTATCTCTTCTGTCCTGTATTGCCAACCCTTACATATTCAGGCTGAACCACAAGTCCGGTCTAATAGGACAAGTCGCATTCCACATGTGCAAAGCTTATCCTGGCCATCAATTAAATAATTTTCCGTCGTAATGGTCTGTGTAGGTGAACACACACTGACATCGTCATATTTCAACACACTACATCACTACTATAACGTTCCATATTTAGCCCATTTATATTTCCCCTATTAGACCAAACTTGTGGGATATCTTGTATAATTATATATTTAATTCTATCAGAAACATTCGCGGGAGTACTCACAACTCACTAAATTCCTATAATACTCATATGAATTGTGTAGGAACGCAAACGTAACGAAAATACAGACATCATTTACATGCTATATAGACTAACCTCGAAATTTTGTGTCAGGACGTTTGCAATTTGACTTGCTCAAACAGATTCACGGTTCACGGTACTATAATGCTAAATGACTGTGATTTGAGGACACACAATATAATTCATGTTATTGTTAGACAATATCAATATATTATATAGGATGTCTTTCTTTATTGGAAGGTGTTGGGAATTTTTATAATTCACCGATAAATTCTGTTGAAGCTAAATGTTAGCAAACTTTCAAGGAAATAATGTATAAAATATTTAAATTAATGATATTAATTTAATTTTTTACTTATATCCATTACACAGTTTTTATGGTTATGACGGGATGTGTGAATGATATTCTTAATTAGTATTAGCTATTTCGCCGAAAGTACTGGGAAGATAAAATATTAGTTTTACTAAACTGCGTCAAACATTAATGTCTTTTCATTCCTAGACTATTGTTCGGTCTTGCTGCACAGATGTAGGAAACTCTATGAGAGAATAAACATGAATGCACAGAACTGTTACTTGTGTGTTTCCACAGAAGGCAACCCTACATGCACTGCGACCAGTATATTCAATGAATTTTTACTGTTACATATCAGTAGATCCAATTACGATAACGGTGCGTTTTGCCGTCCGTCGTATTACAATTTGAAATATGTGTTCCATTAAATTCTGAAAAATTCAAGTTATAGCATTTGGTTCCAATTAGAAACTTCATTACACGGGCCCACAGAAAGACATCAACATTCATTCAACGGCTAACCAATTTTTTTTATTTCTGTATACATGATAACTGTTTTAATTATTGCATCAGAAAGGTGTATTCGAATCAATGACGATATATACCTAAAGTGATTCTGGTTATGTGTTCAGGTTTCTTAATGCGTTTAAAAAAATAACTCGGTTAGCCCAAGTAATTAGGGCGATGAAAAGTTAACATTTTTAATTAGGCACAAACTAAATTTAAAAAATTGTAAGTTCGTGTAGTTTTCGCAAATGGCTCTTGATTTATTTGATTCTACCTTCGAGGGCGCTGAGCAAATGATCAGAATGCAGGCCCAGTAGTGTGGCACCACTGTGTAAGCGAACAGCCAATGAGCAGTTGCTGTCTGCTTGAGTGGACAGTTATTATTGGTGGCTAGCTGACAGGTCAGTGAAGCCACGAATTGTTTCCTGTCTCCACTAATTATCAATCATGGTTTGTCAGTATATTGCCCACAGAACCAGTAAGCACACACTTACTTCAGACCAGGCAGGACAATAAATAGTCCTCGTTTATTTGAACGTTTGTTATTGGTTAAAATGGTGCCTAGAGAGCGTGAATTTAACTGTGTTCCAATTGCAGTCGTAGAAAAATTGCCTGTGCAAATTTATTCTTCCTCGTCCGAAATAGAATTTACTTATCCCCGCGGTTCCTGCCAAAAGACAATGAAGCGATTCCCTGTTATGTGAATAGATGTTTGGAGTCCGTTCTACATGGTTATGATATCAGCGCAATTATTCAACCAGTATTCTTCAGTACACAGTAAAAACGAAAGCCTTTTACAGGAAAATAATTATTCGGAAGAGAGTTCCCAGTCTTTTTTATCTAAAACTTTAGAAACAATGTAAAATTATCAGGAAATATTTGGAAATATACAAAAGTGTATGTTTATTTATTCACAATTTTGTGTTCTTAAACAACTTAAGCATATTTATTAACTATTTTTGTAAATTTATAAAAAATTTCATGTACATTTTTTCAGCAACTGTTTGAAGGGACACAAAAAAAGTTTTTGACAAGCCATTTTTTTTTTTTTTTTTTTAATTTTAAGTTTAGTAATATTTTGTACATGTAACAAGCTGCCTATTGTTTCACACTCTGCTCGTGAACATTTATCCCACACTCGTTCCTTTAGGTAACTTGAAAGTTAGACAATATTTTTATGACCAGCGTTGGTACTTGCTGTAGTGCCATGACTGATAAATGTGTTTACTATCAATTTACAAACTTTTTCTGACAGATTGACAAATAATTTTTTTCGCTGTGAAGTTGTAATAGGCTGCAGCTACAAGGCTTACAATGGAGAAAATAAAGACATGGTAGAAGTTTATTTACGAGGTCTCCCGAGACGTGGATGCGTGATTGCGTCGCCCGGGAGGATTCGCCGTTTTACATTTCAGATGTTCCACTGACAGCGCGGAGCTGCGGTATTAGCATAGCTGAGCTGCGACCCTTCCTACCTTCCCCTCTATACCCTTCTACAACCACCTACGTCGACCACACAGCCCTTAGATAACGAAGACGTTACTTCAGCAGAACCCTGCCTGCTGGCCTGTCCTGCAGTTAGCCTGGTGACCTGCTAATTTCTCGTTATTTATACCAGCATATTTAACGTAAAGAAATCTGTACGCTTGCCCGACCTCCCGACCTCAGATACTGGCCGACAGTTGGCGTTCCACTAAGTTGAGAAATTTTTCAACAATAAAGTAGCCGGTACGACGACTAATCTATCGCGGTCACACTCGCAGATGACTTTGTTCAAAACAAGAAGCCAAGGACTTCACAGATACCCATCATGCAAGTTTTGGTCATTCAAGTCTACCCTATAAAAAAATTCCAAAACGAAAATGGAAGTAATTTACACATACACGTGCCTTTCACTCTATATCGGAATTAGAGAAGATTCATAGGTTTGCTAGTGTTTTTTGCAGATTTCGGATGGAACAGTTTAAAAAAATTGAAAATGTGAATAAGCACTGAAAAATCAGTGAATATTTACTGGATCAATTTTGTGATGTCGGAGTCAGTGAATATTCATTGATTTGTCAGGGGTTTTTCACATTCCTGTTAAGAGTGTAGCTTTAAATAGATCAAATTTTGAGTGTTTTGTTACTGTAGAAGTCTTAATGTCAGTACATATTTGGTTGTTCCCTTATAAATATGTAGGAACAATAGTGTAACTTCTAGGTTCTAGTGTATGTAGGGGCAAACTATAACCAAAACAATAACCTAAATTCTAACATTAACCAGGGGGGAGCCATCCACCACCAATCTGTTATAGGCCAGATCGGACGCCTCAAAATACTCAAAACTTAACATTAAAGACAGGTAGAGCAAAACAATAACATAGGGGTAGCGAGAGGTAAACATGTTTAAAATAGGGGGATGGGATCTTTTCATGGACTGCAAGTATTTCTTATAATCTACAAATAATTACGTACTTATCAACGTTTATGACTTTACTTATTCTACTAGGGGAAAATAGTACCTATCAGGAGTAATTAATTAAATAAAGGCAAATACCAAGAAATTCGGGTTCAAAACCAATCTGTATTAACTCAAAAGGTTTACAAAATGCGACGATTCATCAGCTCGTACACTGAGCAAACAGTTTTACACTAAATGGCCCTCAACGGATTATAATTACAATACTATTTGTTATAACTTCAAAACAAACAAGGGACGGTTTCTGCCACGAAGGAAAACAAAAGAATGTAGCTTTAAAATTCACACTTATTTGGGATTTGACTAGCAACTGCCCAATAAACACTAGAATACTTTACTTGGGAACATAATCTATGAATAAAAAAAGGGGGGGGGGGTTAAAGACACAACTTGGAGACTGACTGACATTTCAATAAATTAAGTTACTCTGTATGACATCAAGTGATTCTGTGCGACTCTATGACTTAGTGTGACTCTCAGCTCGGACCTACTTTTCTACTGACAACACAAATAGACAACTTAACTGGTCACATTTTGTGCTGAAGTCCCTCGGGGTTCCTCCGACCCTCGGCCTCGACAAGCGGTGAAGACGAAGACGCAAGACTAGACTCCGAATGCCGACATCATCTCCTCATCATCTCCTCTCTCTGCTCTCTGCCCTCTGCCCAAAATGTTTCTCGACAACTCTTTTTATAAACTCCGGCTTGAAAACCTTTCCTGGACGTTCAAACGATTGCGCACGTGGTCAAACAAACAGTTAACGTTCAGCGAAAACCGACGGGAGTGTGGATGTTATTATCCCAGAACATCTGCGCAGCGCTGAAGTACCAACATACGCAATTCCAGGACTGCAAACCTGGATGGCATCACGCCTGCCAACTTAAACAGGTTGTTTTCTCGGGCTTCTACCAAGAAGCAATCAGGGGAAGGGGAGGGGGAAACAAGCTACGCTAGCTTTTCTCAGCCCGGCTGTGCGGTAAACCTACGTCATCCCAGCTGATGACCAGTGACATAATCAAGGCTCTTCGCATTAACTAGCCTGCACGTGGGCCATGAGTACCGTAAACATAACTCATCAGCTGTTGTTTCGCTGGGCGCTCAGTGACGTAACTAAATGCAGGTGGTCAAAGTGCTCGGCACACACACAAACACGGCGACAAGAAAAGACACTACTTCACTAGAAGGCTACGAAGATAATAACACCACGTGTGTTGTGTACAGAATTACGATTAAAACTTGCATCACCCAGCTCTACTCTGGATAGCAGCGGCCTACGTGAGCTGTACCACGGCCGTACCATGAAACAATCGCCTATCTCAGGCATAACATGTAGATGTATTTGAGGGGAGGGGGGAATAAGACAAAAACTGTAAAATACTTTAACGATACACAGCCGCTATTATTAAAACACTAGAATACAATAAACTCTAAAGTGAGGAATTATTTAAAGCCGGGATCTGAACAAAAAAATTAAGGTATCTTAACAGAAAAACTGAAATCAGAAAAACCACTTTGTGACAATATTATTGATGTACGGAAACAATTTTACAATTCCTACTTTCTTAAAACTCTTTTACATCAGTTTGTTAAGTTTACAAATCATTTTTAGCAGTGAGCCTGTTACCATACAATAAAGCGATAATTACATGTGTCTACGTATGTTTATAAGGACGTGAAAAATGCCAGATACATGTAGGGCTATGAGGTTGTAATAAAGAAGCAAGTGTGTGGAGGCCGGTAAACTTCGTGTGTTCACAAACCTATAAACTAGCCTACAAGAATATCCGTAGAGACATGAACATTTCGCGAAAAGAATTTTGCCCCACTTTGTTCCAGTGCCTTATGTGCACGTCTGCAGTTCTGCTTCATAGATATTGGCAGCGTGCCTTTGAACTGTGACGTTTCTCATTTGACTGTACCAATCACAATAAGGTTACTGTAACACCACACGTCTGTGATTTGCGTGTAAAACCCCACGACACACG
>PNEQ01117579.1:7966-18055 GCA_003012365.1 Medauroidea extradentata | reverse complement strand
CCGTGCACTGAAGCTACACATTGGCTGCTTCCTAAGATAGTGATACCTCATGAGTATGCCTGCATTCACTTGGTATGTATTATTGTCTGACTGTCAGCTAGGAAGGAATGTACTGGATCATTACTAGTTGGTGTCATATGTGTCGACAAGAGACACCTTGGAAATAGCTTAGCAATCAAAAAACCTACCAAAAGTTGGATTTTTAATGGAGGACTTGCTGTAATGAATACTGCAACAAAACCAGTTATGATAGGTTTATTTCTGTGGGATTTAGGAGTGATGTGGGGCGCAAATTAACCATTTATGATCCAATAGAATAATAGTAATAATAAATACCTGAAACAAGACAGGTGGTAGATAACTTTCAGGCAAAGTGATCGCGTCGTACTCATTAAAAATGTTTAAATGATTGATTTGCAATAATCCATGCTGGATGTCCCAGGTGAGGACTAACACACAAAGGACTACACCGAAAAAAAAATTGGAAACTTATATTTTAAAGTTTTAAATGGAAACTCTCGGGAATACATTTACCAAAATAATCCTCTTTAAATCTACATCAGTGTCGTTGTTAACCGTGGAAATTCGTAAAAATAATCACTGTAGAGGGGTCTACAATTAACATATTATGTATGTATACATATACATATATATCACAGACATGATTTGTCACAGTAAAAAGGAAAAGGATATTTTTGCGTAAAAATTGTTTCACTATTCAGTGCCTCACGCACACATCTGCAGCTCAGCTTCGTGGCCAGTGATTCTATTTGTTTTGTTATTTTCGCGTCCGAATTAAATTAAATTTTGTTAGCAAGTAGCAATAATTATGGCTTTGTTATTTGTATCCAGAAGATCTACTTTTGAATGTTTGTCTTCCATTATATGACAGGTTAGCAAATGTTCTGGCTCTTGCAACATTCCGCTGTCCCATAGGTCATCGTTGTTGACAAGTAAATTCCATTTCTTGTGGTAGGTATTGCAGTGTGAAACTTCCGTTCTCAATATGTTCAATGATTTCCAAATTTCATACAAGTTATGGCCAGGTGCCATTTTCTTTGAGAGAGGGATGATAATATGCTTGATTTCTGTCCTTCATATATTTACACGGACAACTTCTTGTGATTCTTCTGATATGGAATAAACTTTTAGAATCATAGGGTTCTGCCCACTAATTACAGACGTGTGTTGTCGTAATAACCTTGTTCTGATTGGCACAAATACCTACAGCCAATAGCATGAAGCGTACTTGCAGACATGCATGTAAGGCATTGAAACAATTCTGGAACAAGTCTGTTCACTAAAATGTCCTGTCCGCATCAATAAATAATTCGCTATAGTAACAAGACACCGTCAGACGTGGTCCAATAGCACGGGATTCAAACCATGTCACGTAACTGGCTTATTATAGACTCAACACGGTGAATGACTAACGAACCTTTTAACAGCTGGCCAACCTACGCGAGCGTTAAACGCGTTGAAGTAACAAAAACCAAACTCGACGTAATGGAATCGCGCAAATTTTTTCGGTCCCATGTTCAACTGACATTTTTTATTCACCTCTGGCGCGCATTTCTTTTCAAGTATTCCTTTCTCGCTCCGTGTGAATAAACGACCTCCCGTTTTATAAAAGCGACGAGTAATTTCAACATTTCCTTCCTCTATGTGCTTATCGGCTCCGCGCGCCCACACATTCATCACACAGCGCAAACACATCCACCTTCTACAAATACTGAAGTGAAGGTCGATATATTGAGCGTTGATATTTTAGTGATATGATTTGTCAAACCGATATACGTTTAATAATATTTTCCAATGAGGATAATATTTTGTAAAATTCGAAGGTATTAATTTTTTATTGTGTTCAGTTAGTTTTAAATTTTGTTAGTAATGAATATAAATTTCTGCTGTCATACTTATTAATTTAACACAGTGTTAATATATTGTAAACTAAGAGCCATGCATCAAATTTAGGTAGTATAAAGATCGAAAATCAAAAATTTTAACAACATTAATTTTTATAATCAGTACAGTAATACTAAATAGTATATCCGAAGGTAAAACCATTATTTTCATTGCATTCAATAAAGTGGAGTTAAATATTTAGATCAGCTCTTAACAGAAATGTTTCAAGACATTGCAAATGAAATACAAGTGTATCGAGCAGCGCCCGAATGAAAGAATTTAAGTTAACATACTTTTCCTTTAACATAAAAAAAAGTATATGAATAATGAATGTTACGTAAGTGTACACGTGAATTTTCCCTGCCTCTAACGATAACAAGAGATGATGGTTAGAGACATGCAAAGTTCGCGTTATTTTCTGTCAGCTGACTAGACTACAAGTGACTACAGACTCATTCAACAACTCCCGCTGGCCGATATTGTCGTGACTTGCCGCGGAGAATGCCTTCACTGTAGAGAGGCCAATCTCTGTAAAGACGTATCACACGTACATTACAACACATAAATGTTCGTGGCCAATTGAATCGCAGATTATGCTCTGTTATGTATAGGAAAGTGAAGTTTAGTCTGCTACCAACTGATAACGTGAATTTTGCATGTCTCTAATGATGGTATATCGCAAACAATTCTGTGCCAACATACCCTTGAAAACACTGTAGTTTCTTGTGTCATGTATGATTGGGTGTTACACGTCAGACACAACGTATCTGTCTGCAGACCAACAACATGAGTAAAATATTACACTAGCGGGGTTCTTATTGGCTCAGTCAAATTGGGTAACAGTTCTACGCACAAGCGAAAGCCAGACATCTCTTCAGAAGCTGAACGTACGAAGAAACCCAGAAAACAATCAGGTTCTATTTCCCGCGATATACCGTCGTCTCTAGCTAGAGACGATAAATATTCGTGTGTTCACTGACGTACCTGTAGTCTAGTCTCCAACAATGTATGTGTATTCAAGCAGATAACAGCTGTTTATTTGCTGCTCGCTGATACTGCGGTATGGGGCACGTTAAGAGGGCGTGGTACACAATTCAATGCTAACAACATTAATCTGTAACTGTATGTTTATTGAAGCTATTGTATGAAAATGATACAATAGCAATCCTAGACAATAGTTTTAGCCAACGTTTTAAACAAAATTGTTTCCAGTTTTATGAACTTCTGAGGCACAATCTCTGACGCCGGAACCTCGTGCATTTAACTGAGGTACAGGAGATCACGCGTAACGAATTACTAATTCTGGATAAATATTTACTCATAAAGTTGGCCAATATCATTATCTACGATTTTTAATTAAGTATTTTATCCATATTGACTTCAAAATAAGCATCGGAATCAATTGATGTTTTCAGCGTTTATTTGTCTACCAAGCACTCTTAAGGTAGGTATATTTATTATTATTTGCTCAGAGACTTGCAGACGTCAAATAATTCAAGGACCAATTGTTAAAGTAACGTGTACGTATAGCTGCTGAAATTCTAGAGTGTGCGTTAAAGTAAACGAAAATGTTTCAGGTCCTCATCGCTAACGATATCGTATCCCTAGGGACACGTACAATTCTTGATATTTTCTATCCAGCAGACTAGGCTCCCATTGGCTGTAGGCTTGTCAGACGTCTCCTGTTGGTCGAGGATGACATATCTTGCCACAGAGAACAACTGTTAACAGTTCTACGGCATGTTGACCAATATACTGTAAGGCGGTGACGTCACACAGAGGTTTGTGACCAGTGAGTGAGAGATATTTGATCAGCACTCAACAGCGAGGTCTTTAGCCCTGGTGAAAGTAACATGGGTGAGTATGGAGCAGCACTTGAATGAAGGAGCGGGGGAAATGGGATGTCCCCGTGAAGTCTCGCCGACCAGCGGAGCGGTATCGTACGGCATGATTCCCACATGCAAAAATCCGGGGACAAAACCGTCGGGAATCGAACCCGGATCGCCTTGGTGGGAGACGAATGGTCTGACCATTCGGCCACCGCGGCCACTCGTGACCAGTGGACTCACAGATTGTACTCCTGGCAGGTACACAGCAGTTGAGTCTAATCTGCCAACAAGTAATAACGAGAGGTTTAAACCTCGCAATGATTTTATTACAGCTTTTGCTGTAAATAATTATGTTTCCAACGTTAATATGTCTACGGCTGACCGGTGAAAACCTTACAGCCAATTGAGACTTGCGAGGCGGTAAGCAGATGACTCTGTGAGGATGGACCAGGAAGTCTAGGAGAAGTCTTGGTTAAGAGCACCGCCTGCCTGCGCGTTAAACACTCACAAGTGACGAGCTACAACAGCTATCTTGAAGAACGTATCAAACGCGGCATCGCCACAACGAGACAAATAAGATTCTCGCCTAACTGTTCTTCCTATGTTACTTTAGCGGTGGCCAGTTCGTGTTATTGGTGGAAGTCTATAGTATAGTTAAGTGTATGTTTCTATCCAAGTTTTTCTAACATCTGGTTATTACATTTTGAAGTACGGTAGCCCGAAAAATAAGTTTATTAATAAGTATTTTGGAAGGCTTAAAAACAGTGTTTCGATGAACACTATGTGTTTAAGAGAGATATTACACCGTTGTCCAAAGTGTCTTTTTTTTTCACACATTCGGTACAATTGACACACATGTAATAATTTCGTTAAATAAAAAAAAGTATATAGGGGCGCTGTCTACATCGATTTCTATCGTCATATTTTAATTTTTGTATTTATGACAGATATTCTTTTCTTATTTCAGACACACACACACACACACACACACACACACACACACACACATATATATATATATATATATATATATCCTAAATTCGTATCTTAAAACCTTTTTTTTATCTGCCATAGTTTTCGCGTAATGATTCGTAAACACCAAAATTTGAATTTTACTGTTTTATGCACGCACTGAAACCGACTGACATAGTACCACACAGACAAAATACAGGGAATAACGATGTTGTAAGCTATAACGTCTTCTACATAAAATCAAGAAATGTGTTTTTAAAAAATCTTGAACTTCCAAAATATTTATTTCAAATTTCAGTAATTTTTTTCCAATACAAAAAACTCTATTTGTGTATTTTTGTATAGAAAACGTAGCCTACAACGTCGTTTTTCACAGTAATTTTTTTTCAGTGTGGTATGACAGTTGAATTTAGTGGCGTGCATAAATCCGTGAAATGCAATTTTTGACGAATTCGAGTCATTACGGAAAAACTAACAGAAGTAAAAAAATTTCGAAAGGACAAAATTTGTTTACAGTTTATGTTTAAACTCATAAAAAAATGTCTGGTACAAATACAAGAATAAAAAAATATTACGTTGAAAATTGTTGTATAGGCCTACCGCGCCGTTAAGAGGGCGTGGTACATAATTCAAAGCTTCCAGCATTAACCTATAACTGCAGGTTTTTTGAAGCCAATTTGCGAAAATTAAACAATAGCTATCTTATACAACAATTTTAGCCAACGTATTAAACAAAATTGTTTCCAGTGTTGCGAACTTCTGAGGCACAATCTCTGACGCCGGAACCTCGTGCATTTAACTGCGGCGCAAGAGATCACGCGTAACGAATGAGTAATTATGGATAAATGTTTACTCATAAATCTGGCAAATACCATTATCTAGGATTGTCATTGAGTATTTTATCCATATTGGCTCCGAAAAATGTTTAGAAATCAATTGATGTTTTCAGTGTTTATATATCTACCACGCACTCTTAAGAACACACTGCAACACATTTAAAGATGTGGTAGGCAGCGTACTTAAAAAAAAAGATAACCTCATGGCCCGTTTAATAACGTGACTCCCCTCCTCGTCTGTGAACACAGTCTCTGGCTCGATAACCCATAACAAGCGCCTGTGATGCGGCCAGGTTAAACGTAGGAACATTGTTAATGTTCTCATTCCTCGTGCCTTCTCCCTACTGCGCCTCCCCCTAACCATCACCTTATCACAACAGAAGAGCGGTACCAGGCAGAGGAAAGGCAAACTTGTCGGTGAAAAATTCCTGCTGGTTTCGCATCCAACGCGCGGCTGAATAAATTTTTCCCTCGCGCTCAGAATCAACCTCGACGGTTCGAGTCGACGCAGCTCGACAGACATTTCATTTGAAAAGTGTAAACAGAGGGTTATAAAAACTTCCATGGTTCATCATCGGGGCGGGCGATGGCTCTGCGATGGAGATATTTCCTGGATTCCCTGTATCCGCTGTAAATTTCCGCTCTCCAATAAAGTGCGTGTTGATTTAAGATTCGACTTAACCAGCCGTATTAGATTATTTGATTTTCCAACTATTTGAAGTTCAGAGAAAAATAATGTTGAAATTGTGATTGTCCAGGATGTTACGTTAGCTTCGCACTGCAGTAGACTGAGGAAGTGAGTTAATATCGAATAATTATTGCTCAGTCAGTAAAACAAATTATTCATATAATATCGCTTGACTGAGTAAAATTTAACTACGCGTTAATATTTCAGTCGTATTGTCAGGAGTAAAGTTAATTACAATACTAAATGTAATCGCAATTGCGACATTTTTTATTCTGAAGCTCAGATTTTCAAGCAAGTGGAATATAAAATAATATAGTCCTACAAATTAAGGATTACTATGTTATATTTCTGTGAAATTTTGTCAAGCACTAGAGCAAGAAAGTCTAAAAATAGACAATGATAATTTTCAAAATCTGTATTACTGTAATGACGAGTATTTGAATATTTATATCTACCAAGACGAACTATGAATTGTACTTCATTACAATGTTTATATGCATATAATAACGAATTTTTAAAACAACCACTTTAGATAAAGATTTTTCGTGGAGAGTCATAAAGTCTCATTTAAAATTTCATGACAAAATTCAACATACAAGTAGCCAAATATCGAACACAGATTAGAGGCAAACAAATTGTTCGATTTTAGAGAAATCTCATCGTCTTGTTTCCACAACGTCATGAAACCAAGAAACATTTGTACCAGTGTGTAACACTGCGCCCTTTTAATTTATTACATTTCGCATTACCCAATACGTAAAGGTAAAAGTTTCATATTTGGTTTTTAAATTTGAACCGAATTTATCATGCATTTAGTTTTGTGATGTTGTTACATTTCCTTAAATGCGAACTAACATACCAATGGACAACCCTTCAACTCAGACTCTTGAAAAGACTTAAGTTGGAATAGCAGTCGTAGAGAAATGTGCTATAAGTAAACAAATTGCAAACAAATGCGTAGCGTAATGAAATTCGCTATGTAATGACGTGAATAAAATTAATACTTTTACAATATTTAATGAAACAATTTTAATTTAAAAAATTTTTGTGGAGATACAAAACAACCTTATGGTCAAAGTGGGTGTCCTGTGTTAAAGACTGAAGGATACGTTTATAAATACAAATAATTTGTGACATTGACAAGAAACCATAGGGAAAGGTACACGTTGAGAAATATTGTATTTTTTTTTCTACATATTTCTAAAATTTCTTATGGTTTTAAAACTAACATTTGTAGAGCCACAAACATTTTTAGGAAACCAAGATTCCAAAAATGTATTATGTTAAAGTACAATACAATTAAGAAAAGTGTGTTGGTAAAATTAATATTATTTCATGTCAACCTCTTTGTTTATAAATATTTTTCTATCCTTCTTGTAGGAATTAAACACTTATAAGACGTTAAATATATAATTAGCGACATTATTCTAGTTGTACCTATAAATTAGTCACGATTTTTATTTTACAGACTAAACACTATTCCTTATCGGCTAGTTCACACCAGGTAGACAGGCAATGTATCTCGGTTAAGTAAATTAATTTTAAAATATTATTTTCGTACTTGAATTTTAACGTAATTTTCCTGCATAAACTAATAAAGAGTATTTTAGTATCACAAGTAGGTCGAAGACAACGTGATTGACGTGTTAATGTTGGTTTGCTTGACATAAAGGTTAAACATAAAATATTTATTGTTTATTAGGGCTGTAGTTTGTAAACTATGAAAAGTTAATCGTTTATTTCTATCTTAAAATTTAAATTCTTTAAACTGCGCAGATACTGTTGGAGTTCTGCGACGATTCCTTCAGATCTGTTAACAATACAATTAGTTAACGCAAAACGGTGAACGTGTACATTTCCGAACTAGAGGCAGATTGGTTCAAGACAACTATTTCAATTTTTAAGTCTTCGACAACACTTACTATTTTTAGCATCAATTTTTTGTATCACAGCAACCTTTTTGCTATATGCACGCATTCGAATGTCACTTTTGTATTAACTTCCTCGCTCACGTTTGAAATTAATAAAGCGTTATTACAGCAAAGGAAAAGTTGATTATTTTAAACTCACAACTTAAAATATTACGGTTAAACTTTTTCTGTACAAGTCTTTCAATATGTATATATTGATTTAAGCTCTAATACCGGGAAATTAAATATGGCTTATACTCATATATGTAGAAAACAATCTTCACAGCTTCTATATAACACAGGATCCCTGGAAAACTAAGAAAGTTATTTTTAATCAAAACAAGAAAAAAAAAAGGTTTTCGAACATATGAATTTGTTACATTTGTTTAAAATCCGGAGAAATGCTTGGCAAGTAAAGAAATATATTCCCAGAATATACTGTCCTATATTAACTTATATCACATACATATTTTTCCGTGAAAATATGAGAAGTGTTCTCTTTAACTTACAAGGACAGCGGCGAAGCTAAACCCGCTTCTGTTACGGCGTTATGTTAACTTACTTACACGTAAAAACTCAAACTCAGCTAATATTTATAAAATTAAGGTCAAGTGGTACTGGATTGTTTAACTGGACCTTAGAAAAAATACTCAAAATCAAAACACATTTCAAAACAGTGTAATGTTAAAGAAGAGCTTAACAATGAGGACAGCTTAACGTGTTGAAGGATACTTGTTAAGTATCAGGCAACTGTACACAGCTACATTCTAAAAAAAATTAAAAATTTGTCTTGAATAACTTTGTATCTCACGCGCAGCAAAACTGTATTTGAATAATTTTATCACAGTTTATAAAACACAGTTAAGAATATTTTTTTCCTTAATTTATTGGGACTGTGGAGTCTTTAAAATAGTATTCACTTTTAAAATGTTTATGTTCTTATATTTACTGATTAATACATGAGTAATCGTTTCCGTAATTTAGCAATGAATGACTCTACGCTTTGACATTAGTTGTACTATAGAGGTGCATCAGTGAAATTCTTTCTTTATTAATAGCGATAAAATGAGTGGACGTTTTGTTATTCACGTTGCAATTTTCAATCTAATAAGTCCCGAAAATATCGAAATTGATTGAAAGGCAAAATAATAGGTTCTTTGAAAATAGTTAGCTTACCGGAGCGACTCATTTCCATAAAAATACTGCTCCACTAAACACATATGTACAGCTCATTGCATACGCTACCCCTGCCAGAAATAAAATTGTTTCAACGTCAAAAAATAAATAAAGACTGGCACACAGAGAAACAAAACAGACGTAGTTCGTCTAACAGTTTCTGTAATTTAGTAATGTGTGCCCCGTAGCTAGGTAATGACTACGACAGTCGTAGCATAATTGCGCTAGATATATTTGCACTATTCCAACAATGGATTGGTGCTGTATACTAAACACTTTTTATGGACATATGCCAATCCCGAGCGATTCAAACAGGCCCTAAAAATCGCATATAAAGCTAGAAAGGATTCTGAATGAATTACAATAGCCAAAAATGGCAGTTAAATAAATTTCAGAACCCCAACTATAAGTCTAGTCTGTACTCAGTAATAAAGACTTCAATAGCGTTTTCATGTCGATTTCAAACCTGGTTGGGAAAAAGTGAAGTGACTAAGGTGCAAAGAAAAAAATAAACGAGCGAAACATTCATGTTAAGAAAACGGAGTAAAGGCAATACCAACGAAAAACACAGACATTGTCACAAATACATCCAGCAAGACTCTGTCAGACTGAGAAAAATCAGTTCTACTAAAACGGACGAATTTCAGTATAATCGCTAGAAACTGCGTATTGCCCACAAAAACGGTTCGTTTTATATTGTTATGATGTTGTGATTGCTGTGTAAAGTAAAAAATAATTTAGAAAGCGTTCTTTTTTTTTTTTTTTTTTTTTTT